>JAANSN010002788.1:0-21896 GCA_036850665.1 Dicranocentrus wangi
TAGAAATCGTACAAAAAATCATGCAAGTAAAAGTGAAAATTTCAGTGACAAAAATACAAAAAAAAACTTTTTTTTTATACATGACATGTTGTGATGATGGGATCAGATTAGCATTAGTTCAATTCAATCCTTCCTTGCTGGGAGTATATATATGGAAGAGGAGCGTTGGTTTACAATTTTCATTATACTTAGTTTTCCCAAGGAAAACGCAAATTATTTGAAGTGCATCGTAAACCTAACAAGTTGCACATGAAACCAGCAGCTTTGCATGATGATTGCATATAGTACTACATATTATTATTGCATATAATATGTGTAATGCACTTCTGACTCATAAACCAAAGGCTATATATTGTGTGGTGCGAGCTTTCTTATTATCTTTTTCCTCATCGAATTTATTTCCGCTCGAGAATGTCTTGTTATATGCATTACAGAAAAGGGGACGACGCGACGATGCCATGCAAATTCTTCCGTAGAAAATTGCGTTCAGTAATGTGCTTATACTCAAAGAATTTTCCATTATCATTTCATGTAATATCAAATTGACAATTATGAAATAAGCGGCATAAAATAATAAGTAACTCTATAGATTAATCATTTAATCATAAAACTTGCTGCAAGTTCTTATGCAGTCAAGTAAGAGTAAGAGTAGAAGAGCAAAGCAAAGCTCATTATGTCAGGACGGAGGCTTCATCCGTGGAAAATCGAGTGCAAGCAAATCATAGGAAAGGTGTCGGTACTGAGGTACGGACCGACGTAGTAGTCCTCTCCACTATCAACAGGTATTTCCTCCGACAATAAGAGCCTCCTCAATAATGTTATGCAATTAAGCTCTGAATAACCATCAAGCACGCTTAATTATTGATGAGACGCTTTACTATCAAATTGGTTTTCCGGACGGACTTCATGAGAATTTTAATTTGATGCTTTGCATGTATTGGAAGGAAGTCGAAATATGATTTATGAAATGTGACAGAGACTTATTATAACAATAGGTACGTCTCTAGAGATTTGGGATTGATTGATTGATTGGAGCTTTAATTATGTTTGCTACCCGCATACCCAGCAAGATGCAACATGGCACATGGCCGCATGGGCAAGAAGAACAAACAATAAAGTCTTAAAATAAGTTTCTTGGATTGTAGAAATATTTCATATAAAATATAAAATACATATATCCTTAAACTCAAAGGAGCTATGACCGACTTGATAGGAATTCAAGTCTGCGTTAATGTACGACAGGCCTCGGTTGACGTTGTACGCATAAAATTTTCGCAAAATTAAATAAGTCTTTTTGTACAGAAAATGTGTCAAGAATAGTTGGTCGTTTGTTTTTTAAAGGAAATTACTAACGCGCAGAAACTCAATTTGACCATCATCACGTGCCGGCAATTCCCTGCGATTTAGTGCAGTAGCCACATTCCTAATTAACCTCATCTTTTAAGTAACACAGAAGCAACAAGTGTGGCGAGAAATAATATAGGTTATATCATAAAATACACAATTCTCAGCGTCATTTGATGTTGTGGACGACAGGAACAAGCCTTTTAGGCTCAATCTATTCTCATACGGGAAGTAATTGCGCTGATTGAGTAACGCTTCTTCAGATAAAAAAAAATTAATCCTGCTGAGTTGTTCATGTTTACTGCTCAGCATTCAGTTTCGAAAGGGAAAATGGCTTTTAGAAGAAAAGTTCACCAAATTGCTTGTTACTCAGGCTAATCTGTTGATCTACGGTGATTGCTGTTATTATTGGAACTTTTCTGTGTATGTGGGTTGCTTATCCATTTTGTCATCACCTCATTATTTACTTTACTGAAAACAGACAGGATCTTTTCTTTTTTTTGGTTGGATGGATATTATGGGGACTGTGGGGGATCATCACGCAACCAAAAGCGTAGGACTTTTTTGTGACGAGTGACGAGTGAGAAGCGAAGAAGAAGTACAATGAATTTTAAGAAAACGATTGACACTGCACACAATTTACATACCTAATCAGTAGTTACATGCTACACACGACATGACGACGTGGACGACCTAGCCCATTGCGCAACAAAATAAATTTTCACGTCAGGAGTGATGAAGAGCAAGCCACCGTGATGGGGGTGAGTGATGGCATTTTTTCTTTCGTTCTCGAAATCATGTAAAGATGAATACCTTTTTCGCCAACGTCTTCTAGTGGACTTGGAGTGCGGTTGCACGAAGGCATAATGGGATTATTAAAGGCTAACGAAACGTGTTACAGAGGCAGAGTTGGTATGTTTGAAATTACGGGGTTTAAAAGGATAAGGTAGTGCCATTTTCAGGAAATTCACAGCGTAATATTTGGCGTTGAACTAGAAGTGGGTAGAAAAATGATGCTTGTTAAGCGCTTTAAAGTTTATTACATTACGATTTGACTTTTGACCTGACACGACGTCCCTCTAAATCCAATCTCGCTAAATAAAAATGTCGCCCAGTTCAGTTCGCAATGTAATATTGGTGATACGGACAAATAAATCAAAAAATTTGGCAAGTCGTTTAGCATGTTTCGACAACTAGCATCAAAGGGATAACAAGCGGAGCGAACGAGTTTAAAAAAAGTTGGCCACTTCATTTTAAAGGGTGCTAATAAATGCTCCTCATTTTCCTACAAAGAAAGTGCCGAAGGTATTATAATTCACAATGAATCAATAAATTGTAGATATATACAATGTGCCATAAACTGCAGTTTAAATGTTCAAGTTTTGCAAGAAATAATACTTGTGTTTCGCACGAACCAAACCACATTATTTCGTTTCGTGCGTGATTTTTGATACTTTGATACCAGAGTCGTACTTTTTGCACAGTAATAATAATTGTTTGCAGATTTTACTACTGCTTCCGGTAGGATATATAGGTTTTAGGGATCCTGTGCTCTGGCATGGCATTTTGCAACTTTTACAAAAAAAAAAGAATTATCAGCTAGTTTGCAAGTGAGTAAAAAAAATTGACGCAAAAAGAGTAATAATATGAAAGCGGTGTAATGGCGCGTACATGCAGTGTTTGTGGTGCCAGCCTTCTGTCATAGAATCGCTTTCAAAAAAAAGTTATTGCCAACAATGCCAACAGCTTGTAGTCACCTATACATACGCTAATGTGCACATTTTTATATTTTATTATATTCCTTCACCGACATGACAGGCTACAACTACAAGCTTGCCACTTCAGTCAGACTTCAGTCAATCAAATTACTGCTCTTTAGAGAAAGATAATGGGATGCAAGATGTGAGTAATTAAAGGGCTACTAAAGCTGGAATCACTAAGCATAAGTATCGTGAATGCTTAGTATAATATGCTAGTCAAAAATATATGCAAAAAGCTGACAAAAGTCTTTTTTTTTCTCCCTTGAGATTATCAATCATCTATCTTACGGAAAAAGCTACTACTTGAGATGATAAACATCAAGCATCGCATAGCATCGCATCGGTGACGCTTCTTATTAAAAAATAATTGGTAGTGCATGTCCCAACGTTTTACTTTTGCCAGCCTATTTTACCCCATTTTTTTTCTTCTTACATCCTTATTTCAGTCACCTGAAACGAGGAACTGAAAAAATTGATTTGAATATATCGTTATATAAATAACAATTTGTTTTAAATCCAATAATGAGAGTTTTCAAAGAAAATTACATTTTTGTTTCTGTTACACTTGAAGTTTTGCCAAATCACCGTATAATTTATATGAAGCTAATCAATTCTTCAAAAAGTATGTTCCCCGTCCCCCTGCATAACCACATCATATCCCATATCCTTTGCTTGTAGCCAAGTCATAAGCTCTGCTCGCACTCATCGTTTTATTTTGCCGTTTAGTTTATGAAGTAATAATGATTTACGTGTTTATTACTTTGTCGACAACCCCAAGTACATTATTTACCGGGAAATATCAGAGTGTTGTTTAAAGAAGCGAGCCAGCCATGTATCATATCGACTGTCGATCCCATAATCCATTTTGTTTTATGGAAAATTTATGTAAAAGCGTAATCAAGTCATGCATTAAAGTGCCCATTTACATTTATAAAGTGCTTATATTGTTGGACAGCTAGCATGTATAAGCACTCAATAATCCTGTATACATCCGCCATCTCCTCCTCTCTCCACATGGAATTTTGGGCTTATATAGCCTAAGGATTACGGTTTTGATGCGGAGAAGAATGAAAGTCCCCTCCATATTTAATAACAGATTATAGGGTAAACAAACACGAAGTTGTTGTTACTCTAAACAAAAACAAAAAACAAAAAAAGCTTCCACGTTTGCGCGAGTTTGCCAACTTTGACATAGTTTTTCTTTGCTCCCCCTTCCCTTCATTGAATTGTATTATTATTATTATGAAAGCAATTCTAACAATTTCAATAAATTTGCCATTATATTGGGCCAGAGCAAGCAGTGCTCGTGTGGGGAATGTGATGGAGAGGAGAGATATGATCCTCTACCAAAAATTACTTTTATGGAAGTGATACACATTATGTAAATTGTGCAATCACACGTAATGACATTGTAACTACGAATTAGAGCCAATTCCTCCTCTTTGGGTGGAGGATAAGCGCAGCTATGACCAGCCAGCCCAACAACACATGTGTTTTTTAAAAAGAAAGATTGAGAAGGAAGTTGAATCTTTATAAAGCACGAATTGTTTTTATTAAAAAGTTTTTTTTTCTTTTGATTCTCTGATTACAGAGGTGAGGTAACATGAATGAATCCTTATGACTTCACCCAAAAAAAGATTCTCTTGTTTGCCAAAATATCCAATCCGTGACTAAGCTTGTTGTTAGAAAAACTCAATTTTTTGAGATGAAGACATGCCTATAACTACAAAATAGAAACGAGTCAAATGTCAAAGTCATTTCTATTCAACTATTCAATTCTTTTTTTTTCTCACTTTTCTTTCAATTTCTACAACTGGCGAAAAGGCATAAACAGGCGAAATGCATCATTGCAGTCATTGCAGGGAAACTAATAACAAAGCTATATATCCTCCTTACACGATTATTATTACCCTGATGCTGTAGTGCCTTGCCCTGAAACAAGAGAAACTTTTTTAGTGTTCTCCTCTCAAGTCTCCCTTGAGAAAGATGAGAAGTGAGGAATGGTAAAAATATGTATATTCTCTTGACATTTCTTACTCGCAATCAAAATTTATTTGCAAAAGTGTTAGGTTGTCGTCCCGTACCTTTTAAGAACTTTTGCCAAAGGGATATCTATAACTAGAGCCGCAAACTCATATAATATATGATCCCTTCCTTGAGGCACTTCAGAAGCTGTAGTACTGAACGGATTTGCATAGGACAATTTTGGCATTGCATGTTAGAGCCCTACGTGTATAATATGTATTATTCAAGACGTTGGGGAAAAAACCCAAATTTTTAAGCTCCTATACAAACTACTAACTAACTGCAAAGCAAATATTATACGGCAATTCTATGCCATCAGCTTCGAAACTTCTAGGAGGGACAGAATCTCCATCATTTTTTACCCAAATCAAATCAATCATGGGTTGCTTGCTTGCTTGCACTATACTATGTATGATGCGTCCAACTCATATTCTAAGTATGTGCCACACACGTGAAATCCTTTATATCTTTATTACCTCCAACTGCTAATCACGCGAAACGCGACGAGGAGATGTTCAAAGAAGATTTTTTTTTCTTCTTATTCTTTTATTAGTCCAACTCATATTCTAAGTATGTGCCACACACGTGAAATCCTTTATATCTTTATTACCTCCAACTGCTAATCACGCGAAACGCGACGAGGAGATGTTCAAAGAAGATTTTTTTTCTTCTTATTCTTTTATTATTTGTATGAGTGAGTGAAGAGAGAAGGGCCCAGCCAGGGTGAGTATATTAGAAGAATGCGAAGAGATATGATTAGAACGGAGTTGTTGTGGTGTACCCTTTGACATGCTATTATAAGAGACGACTAGCTGAGCCACTATCCCTCACTAAGTTTTCCCATATTGTGTGAGTTTTTTTTATTCTGTAGCCCAGCAAAATGCATCGCGCATCGAGGATGGGACGATATATTTCTCCCCATATTATACCAATGAGATAGATAGAGATAGATGCTACGAGGCGATATGCTTTTTCATCTTTGTCCAACAAGCAGCGTGCTGCAAAGCAAGCAAAAGTGTGTACAATAACTTACTTTCTTCATATATATAATAATATGACTTTTACATGCATCAAACCTTTCTATCATTTAGCCGGTTTTGGATGGATGTAGTAATGATGAAAGAAATGCAACATCAACTTTTATATATATATAATAATATGACTTTTACATGCATCAAACCTTTCTATCATTTAGCCGGTTTTGGATGGATGTAGTAATGATGAAAGAAATGCAACATCAACTTTTGGCTATCGTCCTGTTTTCATTTGTTTTTTCACATTTTGATGTCCGTATAAAGCATGAAATTGTATCTTATCAGGTGGGAGGATGAGTAAGAAGGAAAATGATGTGAGTATAATATAGTATCCTGGCTGTGCTCTTTTTGCCAATGTGCCACCAGCTCTAAGATTCATCATCATCATCACGATGATCGTCATCCTTTATTACTGAAAATAAGTTTGGAGGGAAGAGATGCTCCCTGAAATGTGCCTTTAAGGTTTACTTACCCTTTCGCCACTTTTATTATTACCCCTTTGCTGATTGTTGTGCTCATACTTTGAATAATATATTCATTACACTGTAAACATCTTCCGTTGATTATTACACTGTATCATCTTCATCAAAAAAGCTCAACTACTCTGACTCTTTGATTCTTAAACGAGAAATTCATTATTTACACAAAGACGCACGTGAAGTGGTTATAAAAGAGATAGTCGGAGTAATTCATTAGATTAGTAAGCTGATGAGTTAACTGGTTGGAGGGTCACAACAGGAGAGATATAATTGCGGGGAAAAAATAAAGAGCTGACAGACGAAATATGGAATGGGAACTGAGTCGTGACGGAATTTGTTGCGTGTAGGCAACCCAACTGAGCGGACTGAGAACTATATAGTTATTACTTATCGACTTGTAGAGAAAAGTGAACAAAAAAGAGTGTGAACAAATATTCCCCCGGTCTTTCATTGTGATTCGGAAGTTTGAAAAAGTTATTGGCAAGTGGAAAGTGTGTGCAAAAAGTTTCAAGGGAGAAGGGGGTTTTGTGTTTGGAGGGGAAGTCCGTTTTTGGTTGGACCACGGTATTACTTGTAAATCATGGCAAAATTTTGGGTAAGTCATTTTTGTAACGTATGTAGTTTAAATCCTAGTAGCGGGCGGGGGTCTTTAGGGATGCCGAACAGGAGTCTACTAACGTAGTCCGGTTCGTTTTTTGTAACTCTTTCCTGAAATGAAATTAGCTTTGTGGCAAAGCAATGCCCTCTTCATGATGATGATATGTTGGTGTTGCAGGTCTTAACGTCATGCTACTTCGTGCTAGCAGCGGCACAGACTCGCATCGAGACAACACTGCTTTCGTTCCACGGTGAGCCCAAACCAGGGCATGTAGAGGCGTTTCGGGATGATCAAGTTAAAAAGGTATTTGCAAACTTGTTAGGGAAATCGTTACCACTACCACGACATGAAGAACCAGACAATTCTGAATCAGCGCCGTCCCCAGTTCCTGAAGTTATGCTGATCCATCGACAACTGCAAAATAAGCTGGGGTGGGCTAGTGACGATGGAGGAAACTCTAATAATAATCAGCAAAAAAATCAGTACGGACCGCCACCTCAAAACAATATAAGAAATCAGTACGGTCCTCCTCCAGGAAACAATTTAAAAAATCAGTACGGTCCACCTCCAGGAAATAATTTAAAAAATCAGTACGGCCCACCTCCGAATGGTCAGCAGCAGTATGGACCTCCACCACCAGCTAATAATGTAAGGGATCAGTATGGTCCACCTCCCAATGGTCAGCAGCAGTATGGACCCCCACCTCCAGCTAATAATGTAAGGGATCAGTATGGTCCACCTCCCAATGGTCAGCAGCAGTATGGACCTCCACCTCCAGCTAATAATGTAAGGGATCAGTACGGGCCACCACCACCACCTCCGAATGTTCAGCAGCAATATGGCCCTCCAGCTAAAAATGTTCAACAGCAATATGGACCTCCCCCTCCAGGAAATAATTTAAAAAATCAGTATGGTCCTCCTCCAAACGTCCAAAATCAGTATGGAGCTCCACCTCCAAATGTTCGCGAACAATACGGACCACCTCCTCCACCTAATAATGTACGGGAACAGTACGGACCACCCCCTACAAACGTTCAGCAGCAATATGGACCTCCCGCCAATAATGTTCGAGAACAATATGGACCTCCTCCTCCTCCAGAGAATGGAGTGAAAAACCAGTACGGTCCACCAGGCGGATTCCCACAATCAAATAATCATGTTAAGCAAAATGAAGAATATGGAGTACCTCCACCGCCAAACTCCAATCAAGGTTATGCCACTTTAACGAGTGTCAATCAAGGAAACATTGGAGGATTTGTAGAGAATTTTAAGTCATCTGACGCTCACAAGCAGGGTGGGTACGCCCAAGGATCTCTTTCCAACAATCTAGGTCTAAACGACATTGGCGGTCAAGCTAGCAGCGGATCAAAAATTTACAAGCACGTATACATCCACACTCCACCTCCAGAGCAAGACGCTCCAGAACAGCCTCGAGTCATCCGACCAAATCACAAGCAAGAAACCCACTACAACATCATTTTCGTCAAAACACCAACTCAGAAAGAGGTCCCAGTCGAGGTGGAAATTCCTGCCCCGCCAGAACGCAAAACGCTAGTTTATGTCCTCGTGAAGAAGCCGGAGAAACCAGCAGAGATCAAATTCCGAGCTCCTCCACCCACCCAACCCTCCAAACCGGAAGTATACTTTATTCGCTACAAGCACAATCTCCACTCTAACGGAAACGGAGCTCCAGCAGATTTTTCAGACCTGGGGTCCAACTCCATTGACGCCTCTGGTCCGTCCGAAGGCTATTCCAGTCCTCCAGCCCAACTTTTGATAGACGCCACGCGAAACGTTGAGAGCGGCGGTGGTCACAGCCTGAAAGCCAACGCGGGATACCCAAACACGGAGTACAGAGCCCCACCCAGCATGCTTAATCCCAACCAGGAGCCGATGAGCATAGCCGTCTACGACCGGGTTCGAAATGGGGTGGCAGGCAGTAGCAGTTCTTCAGCAGGAGCAGCTGCCACCAGTTCTCGCGGACAACAAGGGAGTCACTACACCGCTCCCGGCTCTCAGCCTTTCGACAGAGCATCGGGCAAAATGATAAATGGCCAATACTTGGGAATGACATCATTGACATCCACCTCCGCAAACAATCAGTATTACTCACCACCAGCAGCGGAGGAGGATCAGGGTGGATACTAGTGGAACTTACATGTTGTGTGCGTACCTTATTTAGAGTTAGGGATTAATATTATTATTATTCTGTTTTGCATCAATAATTACCATGTTTATTTATGTTTTCTAGTTTTTCCTTTCCAAAATAAAGGTTAAACAGACCTCGCGTTCTCTGCCATTGACACTGGGAGCGTGTTACAACCTTTTCCTTAAAAATCATTTTTCGAGAAAATCATCATCATAATATATTTTAGCCACTTTCTTCACTCACCTTTTCCCCCACTCATCATCGGCACACGTAATGAAGTCACTTTCAGGAGAGGGGTAATACAGTAATTAGCATAAACTGTTGGGATGAAATGATAGCTAGAAATAGCTAATGAGTATAAAAGTGTTCAAGCCAAACCACGTTCCTTCTTAAACGATCGATACCCATCTTCCCCACCAACAGCATTTTTTGTTTTGCGGTAATTGAACAGTTATATACGAACAACGAGCATTTCACAAGTGGGCTTGATGGATTGATAATTATTTCTCTCGCAAGTTGTAATAATAACGCTACGCTAATAATATGGGGAGGAAACAGGAAATTTGTTAAAAGGGAAAAACTACTTAGCACACGCAGTCCTCCTCTTACGTTTTTCAAGTTAAAAATCCATATATGATGCGAATTTGGAATGCAGTAATTATTATCACAAAACAATATGGTTTTCAAGCTTCATCAGTCACAAGCGCTGCACGACGACGATGAGGATCATTAGGAGATATCAGGAGAGCGGATCTGGTGGTGGCTCGTCCGTCCATAAAATAGTCATATCTTTATAGTATCATATATCATACTGCCCAATCCTAAAAAATGGAATTTGATAAGGAGCTTTTTGACAATACTCAAGGAATTATATTATATGTATTTTTTCCTGCACTTTATGAGTTTCTTTTAGCAAAAAAAACCTTCTGCCAGAGAGCGAGTGTAAGTGCATTAAAAAACACATAACACTGCCGCAGAAGAAATGCACATGCAAATGATATGTGGTAAAACAAGTTTTTCTACACACAGACACACGCGAAACGGTTCTCCTCTCGCGAAATAAAGAGAGAGAGAGAGAGAAAAAAAAGAATTGAGCTGAAAAGTGCAATGCATAAGAGAGTCCTTAAGACGGTTCACGTACTAGAAGTGCATGCATGTCCGCTCGCCTTTGTCAGGAAATCAGAAAAAAAAGTTGGACAAAACGTGAAAAAATGAAAGTGAAATTGCTGCTCTGTGTGTCTATTATTGTAAGGCGAGGAATACGTAATGCGGCAGAGTGGAGTCGAGGAGATGAAGATGCGTATTTTGCACTTTACCGTTGAACTTTATTGCCATTCCTCATATGCCTCGTTTTATTGTGGCGAGGTGAATGATGATATGATGATGAGCAGCAGGACTGAGCACGTGTGCGTTTATTACGCTAAACCGCAAGTTCTTAATATTGCTCCCCGGAATTTGCGAACAAGCTGTATGACCTATGCCGAAAATAACGTACCGGAAAACAAACATTTCATTTACAACGCTAATTCGATACATTTACAATTGATGAGAAATGGCATGGGACTCTAGTGGATCAATTTAACAATCCAAGTATTACAGCAACCTTCTGGTTCATGACCACCAACCGTGACACCCAATTAACTTCTCTTTTGACCTGGAAAACAAACTTTTCCTTTGCTTTGGTTAAATTCCTCGTCCCTTGAATAAACAAAGTAACCATATTAAATCAGGGTTATAATATGCATAAAAACTGTAGCTGCTTGCTCCATATTCTGTCAAGAGTGAGCACTGAGCACCCCTGACAAGCTCTACTTTATAGCTCATCACAATGTCAAACTATGCGAGCGCGATATTTTTAGAGATTCCTCCCAAAAAGACATGATGATCCTTTGCAAAAGGACGAGCAAATTGTAAACCGCAGTTGAGAGTTGAGATAAAAAAGCGACGACCTTACGCTTTTAGGCGCTCCGCGTTTTATCACTTTTGTTTGCTGCACGAACATCCACCAAAGCCAAACCACACTCTCTCGATATGTAGTTAGCACGCGTGTGACGTGTGAACAAAAGAAAACAAAAGTTTTGAAGGTGGGTCTCTAACAAAATTGAAATTGATATGATGCTTCGCATTATATGCTCGCTCATCAGCATCATCCTCATCTATTTTTGGCATAGGTCCTCTCCTCTCCTTTTAGAGGCTACGGGAGAGCTCCTCTTGTAATACCTAAAAGGACAGCCAAAGAAGTGCATCGTTAGCATCAAGGAATTCCATTTTTTTACACAAAAATTTTTCCTTTAAAATCACAGTCTCCTCATTCATAATCACAGTGTTTAATCATCCAAACAATATTTGAATACAATGGATGGATGTAATAAGAGTCCTTTTGTTTTCTCACTATCTGAAAACATGCCAAATGAAACCGGCTGGCTTGCAATTTCGGCGATTGATGAAGTTCAATGCTTTGTAGTTTCCTCAATGAAGAAATACATATAATATGTGTGTTATATTGACAATCGTGAGAAGGGAATTAATGCACTTTCTGTACTTTTTTATGAATATGTGTAGGTAGGTAGTAATAAAAAGGGATTGCAAGTTGTGCATAGAGATCGATTCAGTATGAAGGGTAAAATGGATGAGAGTCACGATTTTATGCATGGGAACCGGAATTTTTTCTTTGCTAGACATACCACACACACAACAACACAATACACAATATTGTGCTCATTCTCCTCAGCCTCTACCATTATAATTACTTACTACTCGCAGGTATCTGCACACTAACGCGTTTTCTGCTTATCACTGTTGCCCTGCTGCGCTCTGGCTGATTGTTCTGCAAAAAGAAAAAGTTTATAATTAAATCACGTTCACACCTAAACGAATTAGGAGGGTGAACAAATGGAAAGCATAAATGAAATGACCTTTGAAGGTTTCTGGGGATATATTATGTGGGTAATTCATATGTAATCCTGAAAAATATGGCAAAAGCGGCATAATAATATTTTAATCACTGGGGAATTTGAAAGCTGAGAGATTTTATTTACTTATACTGCTGCACAATGGACGGACGACGCAATGAATATAAATATTAATTGTGCTGGTTGGTGGGGAGTTTAGAAACGCAAACAGGGATGACAGATGACTATCTCAAGGGCTTAGTGTCCTATAGGCTTAACTATGTTTTTTAAACAAAAATAAAATATGAAGCATTGTGTGGGAAGGTCACTCACCACACAAACTTTTAATCTCGCTAACCCTTTAACAAGATTAATTCCCTTATAATTTAATTAAGTTAACCTCAACTACATGGTAAAAAATTAGACCATCTTGAATCATATATTATCTAAAACATTATTTTCTGCGCAGGGATACCGGATACCTACGTATCCTCTCTCTGGCATGGTTTATGTGCTACTATGTTTGCTGTTATCTCGGTTTTTGTAACATTTCAATTAGCTTTGGCTTTGCTACCTTGTTGCCCTGTTTGTAACGCTAATTATCTAATTATTAATCATGTGTGTGTGGAGGGGGGAGATGGGATATCAAGCAAGCGTTGGTTGAAACTAAATGAAATTGTGTAAGAGAATATATACGTATCTCGAGAAGGATTGCTCTATGCAAATTACGTGCTCCTTGACACTCTTGAATATACATTTATTTAAATAAATCTTATTAATGCCTAAGCAAACTGAACGTAAAACATAAAACTCGCGAAAAAAAAGTTTCTTCCTGAATATATCGAAAATATGAAAGGGAAAGTATATAATTTTTATTCTGCAATAAAAAAAAGTATTTATAATATTTGATTTTGATGGCTAATTGTTTACGTGAATGAAAGCACTTTATCAATATATTATTGAGGGGAACGACCATTCCTCCTGTCATTTATAGACAATACAAATTTACAACCAAAAATGGAATAAAATCCTTCGTGTTTCACTGCATATTTCACTTTTAAAATCCCCTCAAGAAAAAAAAGGCCATCTAATCCGTCAAACTCATTTCGCGTAACAGCTTCAGCCGCTCGCTAAGCGTATTTAAGCGCCTACCTGGCACAGATGCAACCTGTGTGGGTAATTGATAGTGTTATGCTAGGACGATTAAAAAATCAGGAAATTGAAGAACCGGAACAAAAATTCAAAATTGCTAATGCCGTTTGCTCGTTGTACCTCCTTAATGTAATTACCTATTTTCCCAATCTCACCCACATTAGGCTCCTTTTTTCATTATATAACTCGTTTAAAGTGGCGTACTTACGTAGCGGCTTACAAGACGCGTGGTGATGTAACTTGCACAAAAAGTAATCATAATTGTTATTACTTTCCTCAAGAAAAAAATAAAAAATCATACATGAATGCTCACATTACGTCGACTTAAAATGATGATGACCCACAGCAGCAGACCTTATGCCACTCTACAAGATCAATATATGTATAACAAAAAGTAAGCGTAGTAGCTTTGTCATTGGGAGGAGAATATTATGCTGATGCTGATGGTCATTGGTCATGATTTCTATAGACGAAAAAAGGATTAGATAAGAGGTTTTAGTGATGTTGTGTACTATGCGATGCCCTATGCCCTTTGCTTTTTGTACTGTTTACCGTAACCATGAATTGAATAGAAAAAATGACATGCACTTATCATATTATGCATTTTTTTGAGGTGATTGCTGCCTAAATCAGCAAAAAATGTAAGATTTTGAGTTATATCATCAGTAATGGCCGCTGTGTGTGTGTAGCATTATATCAGCTCATATTATTATTATATATTGCACTTTCTTCAGCGTTTGATGATTGATGGTGCACTTCAAGCCCTGCTTTTAAAATGCGTAGTGGCAATGGCTAAGCAGACAAGTGAAAATCCCACAATTTAGGGATAATATTACTCACAACGCAAGTTGTCAGCATTCCTCATGATATATGCGAGTATGCGACTCGTGTGAGTACTTGTGTATCGTTTTGTGCTTTGTGTATGGGGAATGGGGACTTCAGTGGGGATGGCTGGGGAAGCTCACGACGACGTTGCTTGTGTCACTGATGATGATGATGGCTGTCGTTTAGAAGCTTACACACTTTCCTTTGCAAATAGCGACACGCATCACTCTTCTTGAGGAAGGACGTGAAGTAGTTTTATTCGTTTAACTTGTATAAAGATGCTTTTAGCTCACGTTACATATTATTATTTTACTAGTTTTCTTACTGGCTGTGTGGATATGGATAACAATTGCAAGATATGCAGGATCAATATCGAAACATCAACTATTTCATACGTTATACATAGTATAGTGCGACTGTATGTTGCATATATTGAATGAAATTGAAATTAAGATTGTTATTTTTTATAAATATCAGGATCAGTATATATCATCAGTATCCCCTCCCTTACCACTATGATTATAACTATATTGGGTTTCCTTCCTTCCTTTTGCTCGACAAACGACTTTTGTAACAAGTCATTTCGTATTCAAAGAGCATCAGACAGAAATATATTGTGCGATATGCAGCGAACCGGTGATACAATTCTAGTCATGCAGGATGACGATATGGTGAACTGTTTGGAAGCACATGTTGTGATTACAACAGGTGTGGACGAGCACTTGACCCGGCGACAATCTTGTTCTATAGCATATATTCTAAAGGGGTATGTCATGCCTATATAGTGGCTATATACGCCGTTTTTCCGTATATTTTGTACCCCACCTACCTAAAGTGATGTCACACAGACACGCTTATACACTTTACCTGTCGGTAACTTATATATATTATATTGTTATTGAAGGCGAAGGTAGTTGGCTCATATATTATCAGGGGGTGATTTAACATGGCATATGTACCAGCACTTTGACATTATGTATCACCGACATGATCTGCATACAGTAGCATCGACAAAAAACAAAATTGCAATTTTCTATAAACTCCTTTTATCACTCGTTCTGAAATCAGAGTGCAGCTGAAGGTGGAACCATCCACTCAAGGGACAAAAGTCTCATTTCTGTCGTCATTGAAGAAGAAAAGTTCCCACGAGGAAAAGGAACATCTTTAAGGACACCTTTGTGGGCCGATATAAAGCGGAATTTTTTGTTGAATAAAAATCAGTTCCATTCCGGAGACGAGGGTGTCTGCTGGATTTGGAGTGGTTGTGGTTTCAGTGACAAAGTGAGCTGTTTAAAATCCAAGTTTTTTTAAAAAATAAATAAACAAAAGTGCATCTGGTGAACATCATGAAGCTTTTCCTGGTAACATTATACTTTTTAATATTGTAGACCATTAGACAAAAAGTTTGTACTCACTCAAGATTGAATAAAATGGTTTGCTTTCTTTGTAATTTTTATTAGATTCTCGCTACCGCAGTCACACTGGCTGCGGCTGGAAGCAGGAGTTATCGTAGTGAGCCCCACAGATACAGGGAATCGGACCGTCGAGCAACTCTAGACTATGAAGACATCCAAACTGCAGACCAAGAGGATGTAGAACGATTTGAAGAGCCAGATCCAAATCGAAAGTCCAGTCGGAGTGGACACTACTCCGCAGTTCATAGCATACAAGTTTCCAAATCCAAGGCGCAACGGAGACACTCGAAGGGCTCCACAGCAAAAGATTCTGAAGCAAGTGGAACTCAATTCGAGGGAACTCACTATGGAGCTTACGGTGCACCCCAGGTGCAGCAAATTCATACCCACGAGCTTCTCACCAGTCAAGGATTAGTGCCACTTTATCAAACCCCTGCTGCTCACCCTCACCCAGGAGGGAATATCGTTCTCACTGGAGGGCTCACTGGGCTTGCTGACCCAGCTCATCACCATCATCATCATCATCATCCAGGCCCTCTTCTTATTTCTGGGGGTGCTGCTCCTCCACCCGCTCTTTTAGCAAATCCTCCGGTTGGCCCCCCAGAAAACGATTTGGGTACTGATATAACCAAATCCGTTTACGTCTTCAGTGCACCCCCAGATCCATTCGATTACGTTCCCCGACAAACCTTCACCCGAGTCCCGCAGAAACCTCAAAAGCATTACAACGTTCTGTTTATCAACGCACCAAACCCACCACCCCATCCCCATCATCACGTGGAGCTTCCACCAAACCCCGAGTTGAAAACTTTAGTTTACGTCCTCGTGAAGAAGCCTGAGCGACCACCGCCAATCAATTTCATCAAGGGACCTGCCGGACCTCAAGTTAAGCCTGAGGTTTACTTTATCCGATACAAGAATCGAGGATACGGTTTAAGTCCTGCAGGACCTGTTGGACCTCCCCACCACGATGAGCCAGAACATCCGGGCGTTGCGTACGCCCCAATTGCACCTCATCATCCACAGGAAGAGCTACGTGGAAATGTAGACTACGGTCCAGCCCTGCATCCTCAGTACGGATCCCCGTATGAACTCAACGACTACCACGATGACTCTCATCTTGCAGCTTCTAACGTTCTCGCTCAGAGAAGCTCAAATAGAGAGGTTGACGCAGGGGTTAGCGGCATATGAAAACTCAAGGTTGATACTATTTAGTAACACGCTTACGTAGTATTTTTTTTTGTCAACTAAAAATCATTTGCCTTCTTTAAGAAGTACCAAGTACTCAACCAGCCCGCAATAGTCATGACTTTATTTTTTTACATTATCTCTACATTACCTCAGAAAAATTTTATAGTTTCTTTTTGGATGACTGAATTCAAAACCAAAGTCTCAGTTTCGTAGGGTCCTTGAACTTGATGTAGAAACCCTTTTATTTATTTGTCGAGCAGCATATTATACTATTCCCAATCCTCATCCTTGCCAAATCAACTGTCAAATCATGCTTCAAATTCGAAATGGTTGTTTACTCGAACCAATTTAGCCCGGAGGAATTTTCTAATCAGTTACACGCTCTTTGTATACACAATCAGATAAATCAGTGTATAGTGTTGAGCAATGTAGAGCAGTTTGCTTATTCTGACAGTATTGATAGAACCATTTTGTTAAAAAAAACTCCTTATAATATATATTTTTGTATGCATAAAAGGTGAGATAAGTACATGGTTGCAAACTAGATATTTTTTTTCTTCCCTTGCCTTGTTGAGCATCCTGTCCGACTAGTCTCCTCACGTGTTTCACAGAGAAGATGAAAGTGAGTGACCAAAGCTGCTTTTGGCGTACCTACTTTTTCGCAGGTAGGGACCTGAGTAGGTATAAATGCTGGGGCGTGTGTAGTAGCGTACTTACTTTTGTGGTTATGTCATGTTTTCAATAATAATGATGATATGGCATAACGAATCCACTTTTGATTACACACTTTTTACCCTCTATACTACTACCACAACATTTATATATTTATTATTTGTCGTATATAGGTTTACAAATCGCCCACATTGTTTCCTATTGTAACCCTTTATCTAAACTTTTTTTGTACTGAACATCCAATTTTAAAGTTACATATGAGTCTACCGGTTATTTTTTTACGCAATAGATGATTTTCTTGACCACTTTTTTCTACTTCCGATTTTTTTCTCCCTTTGTGTACGAGTAACACAGAGCGAGCTAGTTTCAACATCCGTTGTAGTATTTTTAGGAAAGAAATGGAGAAAATTTGAGGTACCTCACGGCAATTACTACTTTGATGATCACTGTACATGATTGATCGGCACAAAATTGTTGTTGCAGATAGATAGAGTGGAAAGTTGTCGTGTTTTTCTTCTTCTTGCATTGCTAGTTTTGTGTTTGATTCAACATCACTGATTGTGTCATTATTATCGTCAACATCACCACCTCAAATCCTTTTTACTGTCACGTAGTTTTGTGATCAAAGATTACACTAATTTCACTCGTAGAATTGGAAATAATTCGCTAGGAGAATGGTTGGTAGTTGGTAGTGAGTGGGCTTGGTGGGGATATGCTAGGGATTGACAATGAACTGTGTAGTATGGTATGGTGGTCGTGGTACGCAGTAGATGCGGACGTGAGGAAATTGTCGATGTGCAATAATAATATTATATAAGCAAGAAGCCTATAACCAGGGGTGGTGATATTGAAATCTCTGTAGTTTACTCGCTCATCGCGGACAGACAGGAAGTAATTATTGTAGCACAATGTGCATTCCTAATTAAGTGAGCCTTTTGTACTTACTGATTTCTTGACGTGCCTTTGTCACCACACCACCAGTGGGAATTTTGGTTTGAAATATTTATGTTACTCTATATATATATTATATGATTATTACATCCTACGGGGAAATATTATATGCCTATATGAAAACAATTTTAACTGTGTGGATAAGCACATGCAAAAGGAGCGCGTTGAATAAAATCTTATTTAATGTTATAATCAAAGCTGGTGGCGAAATTTCTAGTTCTGGTCATTAGCTTAATTGCTGGCTGGTTGTGTGAGTGGAGAGAGAGAGAGAGAGATTTATGGTTTTTATGAGCTCAAGCAGGTGTGCTCCTTGTGCGCAATTGCATTATTCATTTGTTACATTTTAAATTAGCTTATAACTGCATAGTTTACGCGCAGTAGCTTCTCTACAAATTATATCATTATATAGAAAGAATGACATAATTTCAGGTGCCGATCAGGAACATGCTGGTCAGATGTCACATCATGTATATGGAATATGTATTAGGTATTTGGTATCTGTATCGAAATCCATTACAAAGTAATAAATGCATGCTAAGCACCGTACGGTACCTCATTAAGAGCTATCCCTAACTTCCAGCAATAAGATGCAAAATCCATCCATTATACTATAAGTCATGCTTCTTTTCAAATCCAAAATCACGGAGGATGAGGAACCCTCTGAGAACTTCCCAATGTTGACTTGCAAAAATTTGTAATCCAAAAAAGCATATATTTTTATTATTCATAAATATTCACTTTTCCGAAAACATTTAAGACAACAAAAAGCTTGCAAAATATTTTAGCCGGAAGCATAATAACGATTAATATATTCGGTGCACGTTTTAACATCGGGAGATTTGTTCCTAATGTGTGGAAGATGACGACAAACACAAGTAACTACAGTTGTATCCGTCTCCATACGGTCCTTTTGATCAGTAGGAGATTTTTCCCACACTTGCAGAAACTGAACAGTTAACGGCTGCATGTAGTACTCTAGACTCTTGATTCTGTTTTCACACGCAGTCGACAAGGCAGTTCGACTTACTGTGTTGCACGTTTCAGATTGTCTCCATGTGCGATCAGTCCGGCCCGAACTACTCTCCGGGTCCCGTGGGTACTCGTTGCAACATAGCGGGTACCAGGTGCTACGTTTACGATTATACCTAACACTTATTCTCGTAACGAGGTATTGATCCAAAGGAGCCACCACATTCTGACAGTCATCCCTGTCGTACTTCAGTTTGGAACGGATACCATACATTTTCCCTTCGCAATCATAAACTTCCCCTTCCCCACCCGTCGCCACTTTGGCATCCTTGGCAAATTCACTGCAGTTTTGAGAGGGAAGCCCTGCGACTTTTAATGGAATAAATGCGGTAGTTCTTGCGTCTCGTCTGAAATATTTTGGGTAGTACATCTCCTCATAATAGTACCATGAGTTCGGAACCTGACAAGAAAAATACATCTTGTCCACCCACTCCTGCGTCACAGGGGCCGGCAATGGTGCTGGGTCGGCAAAGCACGGAGGTGACTACAAATGTAAATATTTACGATAACTATAATTAGGTACTTGTGTTTCCTTGAAGCTGAAACAAAATGTTGTTTGACACCGTGTCAAATCTTTTAATTACCAAAGAATTGCAAATGCTCTCGTTACGACCGCATATACAGTCTGTCCACATTGCTCGACCTTGGTCAGAAAGACCTCGTGACAAAATGTCGTCTCTCCCAGTCCCACGAAGCAATCTTTTAAACTGGCCAATTGCATCTATAATAGTCTTGGAAGTTTGGTTCCTCTCCTTGCATTTATTCCTCACAGCTCCTGCGTCTGGCATATTGCACACGTTCACTTCTGAGACATTGCTTATAGGATAAAGAAAACAACAGAACACCTCGTCACCAGTCATCCCTGGCATCCGATCCAAAGGGATTAAATGTATTGTGGGGTACTCCCACTCTGACACGTTTGTCCGCTTCGGAGTTCTGATGTATGGATTCCCGCAATCGTCCAAAGGCAAACTTGTAGGATCAAGTTCATCCCCGTAACAGTCGCTAATTGTCATGCCTGATGGAATATTCGTTAGAATGTCCGTTGTCTTCACGTTGGGACAATCCGCTGGAGTGGAGCCGTCTCTGAAGCGTGCAAGTTTTTTGAATTGCATTGTGTTTTTATCAAATTCTCTAATGACAGGAATACGCAGGAAATCCGGTAGAGCAGTATTCCACGCATGGTCGCACCTGGAAAATGTGTCGTCAACTTGAATTGTGGCAGATAGGGCAACCTTCGGTGCGATACATGGAGGCTGTGTTGCAAAACATTTTTAAAACGTTGGTATCATACGGATAAAACTATACGACATAATAGTCCCTATTGCTGCAAAAGACAAAAATTCAATATTACCAAATAATAGGCTTCACACATCGGGTGATTTGTATTCTGACAAATGCAGTCGTCGAACAATTTCCGGACACGGCTTTCTCCCGTCGTTGCGTCGTACCTCGGTACCAGGTTTCCCTTGAATACCGCACCAAAGTTGGTATCCTCCACCATTGCCATTCGGGAAAATTCTCTCTCATGAGCGAGCCGTTGCGGAGCACGATTTGACATGTCACACTTCTTCAGAAACGAATCCGAATTCGGGAGGTTACAAACCTGCCATTGGTCGTCGTATCCCGAGTAATGATAGCAACAGTGGGCAGCTGCCCATCTGGGATTTGGGACGTTGTACGACATCAAAGTGTATTCTAGATTGACTACCTTTGTTGGTTTTGTCACCACTCCTTTGCCATTCAAGATTGGAATATTGTGGATTCCACAGTCATCTTTGGTGAGACTATTAATCACATTCAACCCACAATCGGAAAACTTGATGTTTGGGTTATCAAGGTTAGGGTCGGTTTCCCAGTTTGCATCATTTTGACGGGGACAATTAACAGGAGGAGATCCTCGTATCACAAATTGGGCGAATTCTTCCCATATTCCGTTTTCGATTGTGAATATTTTCGGATACATCATTTCCTTAATGTGAAGCCATCCAACTGGACAGTTAGTACGAGCGTCATACATTCCAACAGCAAGTAGTTCGCATGGAGTCTGGTAAAAGTCGAACAGGTAGGATTAGCAATGAATGAATGAATTTCTCAGGAGAAATGACAAAACGTAACGAAATGAAAATGTCACGTTAGCTCAGATTACCGGAATTGATTTGAAACAGATATCCACAGCATTTTCAATTTCCGATAGCTCCAAATCTCGAATCAAGTCACTGCACATACATTTTTGCCACTTTTCTTGTTCCACAGGACTATCCAAAAGATTCCCTCCGTTGTGTCGTATGGAGTAGTACTTTGCAACTAGTTTGAGCTTGTTAGACAGTTGTTCATAAGCTCTCTTGCCGAGCGGGAAGGTCGGTGAATTCCTGACGCCA
>JAANSN010002789.1:0-21893 GCA_036850665.1 Dicranocentrus wangi
ATTAGGGTAAATTTTGTAGACATGTTTTGAACCATGCACATCATAGTTTGGGCTCAGAGGAGGCAATCCGATCTCTATCTGTTTTGGATACCCAAAAGGGGCGAAAAACACTCCGATATGGTCGGGGCTGAAACTATTTAGCATGACCTGCTCCTGCTCATTTCAAAATTATTTTATTTAGACTTTTACAATCACAGAATCCTTAGTCTTCGTTTCATGGCAAAACTTGACTCTTATTCCCAATTAAGTATTATGACATGCATGATTTGTAGCTAGTTGGATATAAAGTAGCCAAACTTCGAAAAAATGCTACTTGGTAAAAAATACTAATGTTATGCATTACAATACCAAAAATATTATGCGCTCTATAAAATCCCAGGTTTCAGATAAGTTTTTCAGATTCCGGAATTGTATTTTTCCCCAAATTTCAAGAATTCGGTTTCGGTTGTATGTAATAATAATATGTAACATTAGGAAATTAGTATATAATATAAAATTACTTGGAAATCATCAACAACGTACATGCTGTTAAAATGCAAAACTATTAATTTATTAAATACTCCAGTAGTTGTTGTAGTTTATAGTTTTATTATGACAGATAATATGGTCTAATAAATGTGTAGGTAATAATAATGTTGGTTTAAACAGGTTATCAATCAACTAGTCAACGCGACACAATAAGAAAAGAATTTACCTATTATAATACCTAATTGATTTTAAATAAAAGTACAATCAGATTTAACAACAGAAATGTTTATTACGCTCGAATTTATTAAGGATTAAGATTATAGTCTACTAAAATAATGCAATTAATGCAATATATATTTAGCTGTAAAAAATATATATCTATCTATTTTACTTCTTTCTACGATGCTTCCACATATTTTGTAACTTGGGCAAATGTGATCGAAGAAAGTGAGTCCTCAGCTCTTCAATACGGTTACAGTCATTGGAGCACAAAGTACATTTCATTGGAAAACCCTCCAGGGCATTTGTAGCACCTGCCCCACTTTCTTTATTATTATTATTCCTGTTTATGCCAGCAATGTCCTTGTCCAACAGTTCCTCCGTCATATTTGGTGGTATCACATTAGCAAATGATTGGAGAGGGTGGTGATACATGAGGTGGAGCAAAATGTCAGGAGCCTTTTGTCCACAGTGGGGGCAGGGGAACGGGTTGGCTTGCAAAGTTGGACCTGATTTGCTACATTGATACGGACCACGACGACGACGTGGAGCGTGTGACTTCAATAATTTTCTTTTTATTCCTCCAGATGATCTCTGTGGTTGACGACCTTTATTAGCTCCTGCCATGGATGGTAGTGCTGGTGCCACCGGACCCACCTCCGCCCCAAGAAGGTTATGATGCTTGCGGAGCACGTGCATCTTTCTTGATTTTTCAGTGAATACTTTGGAACATAAATCGCAGTAGAGCCCTTCTTTCATCAAGGTCAACGGGATCTCGCCGATGGTCTCATTAAGAGCTTTTGTAAAATCCTCTTCCTTTATTATCCCAGGGGGCAATAACTGCAGCAGCTTACAGTAGTGATAACTGTGTTTTCTCATCAAATGGGCCCTGTAGTTTCCCCGGTTGGAGGAGACCACCTCACAATATTCACACTTCACTTGAGAGGTGGTGACCTTTGGATTTGTTGTAGATTCAGTTGGATCAGAATTCTGACCCAAGTGGTTCTCTCGGACTTTTGAATTTTTGTTATGAGTTTGCAGATGCACATTGTAGCTCCTCCTGTTTGTTATCCATTTCATGCAAATGGGACACTTCAGCCCTTGGCGGCGGCGATGACGGTGGTGGCGTTTTTTGGGTGGTTGAGTCACTTTCAGTTTCAGTGGCTTCATGGGCTTCAGATAGACCCCAAACTGGGAAAGCATTTCCTTTGGGTGCTTCCTCCGCAAATGGGCGTAGACTTGGTAGGGATTTATCCTCCTCCGACAATGTCTGCAGCTCCACGCTCTCCCACCTTCTTCGCCTATTTCGAATTGGCTGTCCAGCACTTGCTTCACCTCGGCTTCGGTGGTGGTGGGTGGCAAACAACTGGAAAAGGTTAGGAGGAGATGGGAGTGGAGGCAGTGGCGAAGGAGGGATGCGCAGGTTGTGAACGTTTTGAAGCAATAGGAACAGAATATCGAGGGCTCCTTCCCGTGGACGCTTTTATCGTGTTGGAACAGGGCGGCCGTGGTGTCAAAGGGGATGTGGCAGGTGGCACATTTCAACTGGGTGGTGGCGGAACCAGAATCCATTCCTTTCTTATCGGTTTTTTGGGCATTATCATGGGTTCCCACAAGTTCGCCAATTATATCCTCCAGATGAAACTCCATCAAATGAACTCGACAATCAAATTGGTCTGGAAAATCCGAACGGCAAAGGGTGCACTCCTGTCGGAACTGGAACTTTGGATGGCTGGAAGGTCGGATTAGCTCGGTTATAACGGCTTCCAACTCTTCATTAGTGGTCCCTACAGGAAGATCCCCTCCGAAAACTTCAATTGCATGTTGACTCAAAACGTGTTTTTGGTGTTGAGTGGGGTCAAGGGAAGTATGGTCACAGTGAACACAAGATATTATGGGGTTGGGGTGGTGCACCTCTACAGCTGTGTCGTCCGGGGGCTGTGGAGGTGGAGGCGCAACAACATATCCCATTAAAACTCCTTCCTCAGATTTGATCACAGTAGTAGTTTCATCAGCGATTGGTTCTTCATCCATTGATTTTGGTGGTGGTGGAGGTGATGGTGACATGGGGTCATTTTCGCAAGGGGAAGAAGGACATCCATCCTCTTCTTCAAAGTGGTTGATTGGATGAGTCAAAAACCTCCTTTTTAAGGATGGTTTCGCCCAGCGTAATAATTGTGGCATCATTCTTTTGGAAGGATTCGGTATGCCCGACTAGTAGTCCATGATGTGGACGGCTGATGGGACGACTATTATTGTTGTAATTGTCCACATCCGTTTTGGACAAGGTGACTCGCGGTATGGAATGAATAGCAAGGTAACCTACAATTGACAATAAAAAAATATATACACCTATATCAAAATCAAATAAATGTCCAGAATAGCTGAACAAATTCAGAATCATTGTAAACGTAAAAAATATTCTCTAAACTGTTACATTTTTTGACCACTTCACTCCTGAGTAACTCCTCCCTCTGGAATTCTTCAGCCTTCATCACTTCCATTTCTTCCATCCCCCTTCTTAACCGGTCACTCAGCCCTTTCAAACAATGATCCAACTCCAGCCGTATCTTCTCCAACTCTTGGAACAGCCTCCAAAAGGATAAGATCCTCCCAGTGCACCCTCCACACAACGAGTCCACAATAACATCTTCCACAGGATCAGCATCCTCATGATCATAAGCTCCTCCAACTCCCTTCTTCAATAATAACCCATTAACATCAACACTTAAATATCGGAGGAGTAATTTTACTCCAGTTTTGAGTCCATCCAGATCCAGGCTCCTCCTTTCCTCCTCCTCCTCTTGCCGATCAGCAGAAGAAGCTTCTGTTTCCCCACAAAAAAGACACTGGCGGTGGTGGTGGTGGAGGTGGTCTTGATGGTGGTGATGAGGTGGATTATTACCTCTAGGAATAAAATCTGCAGCCATCATCATCATGTCACCTCCAAAAAAAAACCACCTCGAAACTTTGTCACTTTTCACACAGTTGTTGTCACTGTAATAAATGATATAATATAGCAGCCCATGATAAATAATTATTATTTTTGCTACAAAATTGTCATTCGGGTTTATAAACTTCAATATTCAAAAAATTATTTTAAAAAGTCCAAAAACGGGGGTGCGTGAGGAGGAGAACCGGTAAATATTACCCCACCACGCACAAGATTCCCAAGAGATAAACATAAAAACAGCTGCTGCTGGCAGCTCCTTCCCGCGACTGATCCGGGGCAATGAGATACTTGGAGGACGTGTTTGTTGTGGATCATTGCATTGCATTGCATTCACATTGCATAGTAATCGTAAGCGTAAGTAAATACGTGTATATTTTTTATCCTGCGGATTTGCAGATGCAGAGTGGATCCCCGGATTCCTCCGGATGGAGGGGTGGAGGAGGGGAGGGTGAAGTTACTCCACTGGAGTACGTGCATTCCAAAAAGCCAAAAACTCTGGATATTATGATATTATGATGATTGATTAGTGATGATGATGATGATGTTATGTTGAATAAAATGCTTATCTCATTTTTCCTAGTGTGTAGCTTGTTGTAGCTGGAACAAATGCATAAATTTGAACCAATGATAAATATAAATGAACCACGTTTCGAGCTTCTTGATATAATGATGATGATGATATGTAAATTCACAAGGGTAAGCGTAGCGTGGCGTAATAGATCGTAGAGGTAATATCTATGGTATGGTGGTTTTTAATGAAACCATGACATGAACTAAACTAAACATGTTATATCAATTATTTAATTTTAATCAGTTAAATTTACATCTAGGATTTACGAAGGACTGATTCAACTTTAAAGCTAATAATAGTAATTAGCTCCAAGTATAACATCAATCTAATATGCTTATACAGAATAGGCAAAATATATAGTTGATATAAATTGTAGATCTCTCTCAATATATTTCCCAATACACTTGAATAGTTCCAAAGTCTTCATAAGGGGAGTAATCGTAACCAAAATATGAAATAAGAATGTAATCCGCCACATAAGGTCCTGCAGGTGCGGCGAAGGAACTATAAAAATCGAAATAGTCCCATTAATCCTTTTTATTGTACTTTGAGGCATACGCACAAAATAAAAAACTGACCATTTTCACTAACCCGAAGAGGTAACTTATTTGTTCTGGCTTCTTACTCGCATTTGTTATCCGATACATTTTGGTCCAGGGTTGACTTTGATAGTCAACACAAGTGGCATTTCGAACTTGAACACTTACGCTGTATTCTTGTATGGAAATCCTCTCTCGTGTCAGGAGGTTACGTGCAACAACAACAATGTTTCTTTCCATGGAGGCGTATTTGGAAAAGGGTGAGTGAGTGAAGGTGCCCGTCGAACTACTGGAAACAATGCTAATGCCTCCGGTGATTGTTGAAGACCCTGTGCTCTTGTACCTCAATCGGAATCCACTCCTCATCATACTGTTACTCTCCACGTCATCATACTCCTCATAGTCCTCATCCCCACGTGAAGCAGCAGTAAAAACTACCACTGCTAAGCTTCCTCGAATATAGAGGATCTGCTGTGTTCTAATTTGACCCCTGAAATTTTATGCATAATAATATTATTATATTTTCATTATTAAAAACATAATTACTCGAAGTAATTACAATTAATTACTTACATAACCCCACTTGCTACAAGTCCATCCTTATCAAACGTGTAAATACTGAGGAAAGTCTCTTCGTTTTTTCCAAAGTTGGATACTTCCTTTATGAACTCAAATGCAGTGGAGTTGGTTCGAATCGTCCAGACACATATTTCGCCTGCGGTATAAGGTTGACGCAACTTGTACTCAATCGTCCCATTAGTTCCGCTAATTGCCGTGCCGCATGGAACCGCTGCGAATGTTAAAAAATTAGTAAAAAAAATATAGGCTTACATGACAAATACGAGTGGGGAAAATAATGTTTTATTTCAAGTTTTTACAAACTTTGAGATTGACACCCAGCTAAAATTAAAAGGATGATGGAAAAATAATAATATGTCCCAAATACAAAAGACTTCATTTTGCAATTGCAATATTTAGATTTTTTTCAGAAAGAGCTTTTTGTCCTAACTTCCAGGCAGCCTCTCTGTCTCCTTTAAATATATCCAAATTTTGAATTTATTTAACCCAAATTGCGCACTCATATATAAACCCAAAGTTTGGGCGATATAATAAGCTTTTATCAAACGGGATGTTTAATTATACACTATCCATCGGAATGATACAAATATACATATTTGGGTAAACATTTTCCAGGAAACAACAACAACAACTGACCTGTTTAGATAATAATAATTAATAATATGCAAAGCTTGTCAGGAATGAATATATGCAATTCTCAAAATTACAAACACATTTATTAGCATTTAGCATACCTCTTCTACGTTTAGGTAATAATATATTATTGACATAAGTAATTTCATTCAGGTAAGTAGCATCGCAAAACCCCCTTTGACAAAAAGCCCATGTAGTAGGATCCTTCAATAATCATTCCCTTAGTCACAAGTATCATATTATGTAAATATGTTTACGTTGTTGCAAGCAAATATTGTGCGAGGACGACAAACAAATCAGAGAATATATACCGCCAAGGAGAGAAAAATTCCGTTGTAGATTGAGGTGACATAATCCAAAGTAATCAAGGATGTGATATATATATATGCTATATGCTCACGAAAGCCCGTTAACATTTTATTTCACCGGATACAACCTGATATACTTGATTTTATATTTTTTACATCCATCAAAAAAACTCATACACGATATTATGAATGTGCGTTAGCAGAGGTGTCACAAAATTTGGATGGAATGAACGAATAAACATATAAAATGGGCAAGAAACTATGTGGCTCTTTTCAAAATCTGATAGTTTGACACGAGTAAATTGTTGTTTCATATATATTTTACGTATATATTTCATCAGACAGGTGACAAGGGATAATGATGTCATATAAGCCTGCCCTACTTCTTTCTTCCCGTATTTTAGAATCATGATTATTTATTTAATGTGTGGCATATACGCAGAGATACGCAGGTAGTAGCCTCACAAAACTCCGTCCTCAACTGCGAGACGATTAAGGTGTCAAAAACAATTTTACCATCTCCCTTTCCTTCCACATTTATACATTCAGTTGAGGCTTTTTGAGAGGGCGTTGTTAATAATTAAAGGAATACAACGCAGCGGTTGCCGGTGTTTTAATTTCGGCAGGCAACAAAAATGCCCATATCCATACTCTTCTGTTTCATTAATTCTGCAGAGCACCACATTTCAACACTGACAATACAACATCACATTTTCTACCAATTCTAACATTCTACCAAAATGTCGATTCATGATGTTTATACGCATACAGTATTCATATCATGCTTAAATATACCTACTTTTTCGTAAAATGTTAACATGAGGTAATAATAATTTATGAACTTTTTAGCGGACTCTCGGGAAACAGGCTTTTACATGTTCCAGAGAATATCAGGAATCCACCTCCTTTATTTTTTACGTACGGTGGGTATAGAGGTGGTGAATGCTTTCTGAATTCCAACCTACAGAGCACTACTCCTGTATCTGGGGTTCACCAAGGAGTTTATTCCACAGTTTCAGCTTTGCTCGAGCGAAACCAGCTCATCATATCATTCTAAAAAAAAAGATGCTAACCAAAGGCTTCCTCCTCCCGGATGTACTGTATCAGCTAGGCCAGGCAAATCTTTTTGGTGGATTCCCCTTCAAATGGAACAAGGACAAAGGTTGCATGGTCCTTCTGGAAACAAAGAGAGACAGGATTTTACACTTGTCTGCCATCCAGATCTACGCATTGCTCTCGTCTCTTGTGCTCTACCAAGTGGCAATTGGCTACGAGGCCGTGGACAGGTCACGACTCGGCCTGATCCTATTTCTGGCTTTGAGCAACGTCATGGGAGTCGCTATTGCCGTGGCTAGTCATGTCAAGGGGCTCGAGTTCATGCAGCTTCTGAACACGCTCATCGAATTCTCCTCACAATTTGAAGGTATAAATAAAATAAAAGTATAAAAATTGTGTTAAATGCACCAATCACATTATTTTTTGACCGTTTCAAATGTTTGATAATTAAAGGTCGCTGGCAACATCCGTTGGAACCTCAAATGAAACAACTGAATTCAGTTATATCCACCCTTTTTCGTCGTTATTCAATTGAACCAATAATAACGTCCATCCAGCAGAAGAAGAGGTCAAGTAAGAAAGTTGTGGGGAAACTAACCCTCGGGGAAAAGGTTTTCGCAGTCTACATCCGCCTGGAACACCCCATTCTGCCACTTTGGACTTGCCTTTGCATTCTCTTTCTCTGGAGTACCCCGTGCTTCCTGGCCCATCCTGGCTCCGTATTTCTGGAGGAGTGTAACAACAGGGACGGGGTTGATGATGATACTCTTCAAGCATCATCCTCGTCGTCGTCATCCTACTTTTGGCTCATTCCCAAACTTATCTCTGCTGCTGCCACCTTATTCACCTGGTGCTTCGGCATTGTTGTCGCAATGGCAACTGGAATTACAAACATGATCCTGATTCAGACCATCATTGCCGTCATCAAGATTTGGAGGGAGAGGTACACTTCCCTGCTCACCTCCGGCATGAGCACCATGAGCAAGGAGAAAACCGGAAGGTTCCACCGGCAAATCCAGCTCATTGGAAACCTGTACAATGACGTGTATCAGAGCTGCCTCAACACCGCCTTTATCGTGACCTTCGTAACCTTTCAAACCTTGGGGATCTATGTTGCCCTCAGCATTGGCTCGGAGGAAGGAGGACGGCCGTTTGTGGCTCCGGTGGCCTTGACATCTGCCTCCATCACTGGGGCTCACTTTTGCTTGATCCAGACCATGGCCAACTTGCTATCCGAGTATGAGGAGTCCATGCGGATTGTCAAGGCTAGGGAGAGGAACAGAATGATGATGAAATTCAATGCATCTTGTAGAGCCATTCGGACTGGGTTTGGCTCCTGCAGCTTCGCAGACCGCCTGACGCCACTCATTTCGCAGGAGTTTGTGTTTACAAATACGGCTAGTCTCTTATTGCTGCGATGAGAGGCGAGACGGATATTTTAGTTTTGAGGTGTATGATATATGTCTATGATTATGACGTAGTAAATGAAGTTTAATAAGATATTATATTTAGATATACATGTCATACTCATTTTTCAGTTAAATTAAAATGAATGCATTGAAAATAAAATATTCCCAATTAACTTTACATTTTATGTGACACAGCAAACTTCTCCAAAAATGACTCCAAGCGATATTTTTTTGTTTTATGAAATAATATATATTATGTTCGGTTTTCCTAATACAAAAAGTTACAATAGGAAAAAGTAGCGTATTTTGTCTTTTTGCAATTAGAGGAATAAATAAAAAACAAAATTAAACTTTCAGTATTCACTTCAGCCGAGGACCAGGATTTACGTGCTTTTTTTGCACACATTATATAGCAAGCATCAATGTGGTCATACTCTCACTCTCAGGAGCCACCTCACTCACCGTCGTCACCACTAATCCTGGAAACCCTTGTAAAATACGGTATGACAGTAATACTATGGAATATCATTTGTGTAGCCCTCAAACTAGTAATTTGGTAAGTAATATTGCATGCATACCTATATTAAGTACTATGTTTTATTTTAGCTTATATAAATGTGGATACGAAAAACTATGGCCTTGATTTTTGTCTTGTTGAGAGTGGAGTCTGTTCCCCGGTCCCCTCCTCCGATGCCCTTTTCTTGAGGGTGGCAATGATGGTAAGGAAATATATCACTGCCGTTGCTCCAGAAATTCCCTGTTAACAAAGAAATTCCCCTCTTTTTACATATAATTTTTATTCAGAAATATGAGTACATTGTGATTTGTATTTTGCGAGATGACTACGAAAATAAAAATATAATAAGTTATATATTGCATACTCCAGCAGCAAAGAAATGGCCATGTCGAAATGTTGCTTGTTTCATACACTCCGGACCTGCATACAACCTTTCCGTGGTATACGGATCCCAGGCGTTGACTCGCTTTAGACTATTAATCCAGTCGTAATGTCGTTTGTAGTACTCGTTGCAGTCAAACGAGACAGCGGTTATGGCGTAGTATAATGTCAATGCGGATGTAACAACGAGTCCTATCCCTCCAACCAAATAAATCAGGGCATCCTGAAAAAACAATAATTGTAAATCTTGTAAATCTCATGGAATTTTAGGATTTTTATTCACAGTTGGGTTAAAATTTAGTAATAATTTAGAAATGTTTAATTACAATTTCCCTAGGCACTTTGAAGGCGCGGACGACAGACGCCAACAGACTAGCGGAGGATAGAAGCCAGGCGGAAATGATGATCACGAGGGAGGTCACAGCGGGCCACATGTGAGGACACGGGTTCCCCTTCGGGTCGGCACAGCCCGAAGGTCTTGGCCCGTGAAAGTAAGCGGCGTTGTAGCCATGACCGGTGACAGCTATTAATATGATTCCAAGCACCTAAAAGAAATATATATTATAATTAAAAAGAAGCTATATTGCAGTCAAATTCAATTTGCCTTTCTTTTTAAAATTGTAAAATTAAAATGTTTTCCCATATACCACAGATATGATTTTGAGTATTCCTGGCGTTTCCCCCAGGTATTTAATGTCTAATCCCATGTCTAAATTAAAAATATACACCTGCTTTGGTTTGCTAATAATACAGGTTAGAGTTAAATAGCCAAAAACTTTTAAGAAATGACACTCTGCAATGGTGGACGGACTATAACGGAGTAGCCTGTACTAATGCAAGAATAGCAAGAAACCAATATACTATATAATTTATGCACACTGCCAAAAGCAAAGCAAGAGCATGATTGAGTGACATATTCATTGCTTTCCAGTTTTAGGCTTGATACTCAATAGTAGGAAACCAGAAACCACAACATCCGTCATCACCCACCCTTCTAATTTAATTATCCTCATATATTCCACGGATGGGTGAGGAAAAATCCTTCCAATATATCCCGAGAAAAATGTTGTAAAGTACACCATATTATAATTATGCAACTAGTATAGCTTGGCCGGCCAAAATGTACGTTTCTGTATATGTTTTTTTGGAAAATAATACTACGTCATCCATTTCTTGATAAGAGCAACATTTAAAATGGAAATCAATCCTTCATCGGATTCCTTGTCAGTTGCAATTACGAACGAACGAAAGTGGATATTTTAAACTACATAATAAGTAATACATATATCTTATATTATAGCATGACCCGACACAAGAATAAATTCATCAAAAAGTTCTAATTACGAAAACTCATCAGTATATTCCATATAACATTAAATTATACGAGTCTTGTATATACAAGCAAAAATTGATATTCCTAACATATTAATTTGACATGTCATACCTTTGATTTTCAGACATCTCTAATATCATAAGAGAAAACATAGGACACGTGTTTAGGATCGAACATTACATGTATATTACAGATAATACAATACTAGATCAAATCAAATTGTTTTAAATATTGAAAACTCATTACTAAACAAAATGTGAGAATTAGTACAAGAGGTTTATTTAATAATTAATTTAGTTATTTAGTAGAACACATTGAATAGCAGAATAGCACTAGGTCTTCAGTTACAGTTATGAAGTTACTGAGCAACACCTAAAACAACATAAAAAACACAACATGATTGTTCAATCAACATGATGAAACTTCCGTAGACGTGAAGATAATGAAGAGGTTTATATAAGGTTTAAATCAACATTTGGTTTGGATACTATAATTACGATTAATTTTAAAGGGCTTACTTGGGACACCAACCACACGTGTTTTGCTTTGATTACGAATTCCCCAAGGAGGACTTTCTCCCCCGAGACCTCTTTCGATTCGGGCTGTCTGCCTCCACATTACTGTCATTCGCTTCGTTCGACGACACCGACGCCACACTTGTCTTCTTACGCTTACTAGCACCACGCTCGTCCTCCTCTTGACCAGAGTTGGAGGATCCTCCTTCGACTTCGGCTGTATCCCTACTAGTCCAACAATAGTCCATCCCTCCATTTTTTCCTTGTTCGAAAGCACCCCCTCCGGTCCAGCCCGAAGTTAGCACCTTCAGGATGATCCTCTTATCCACAGCGTCGTTTTCAGCGTCCCTGATCTCCTCCTCCACCTGAAGCAGCCCGGAAGCGTCAATCCTAATAGTGAGGTTCACTATTTCCGCCGCATCCCGTTTTACCATTTCCACCTTGTAGTCGAGTAGGTGTTTCCAAGAGTTGGGGAGTCCTGCCCCTTCCCACAAATTCAAATGAGCAATACCGCTGCTGGGATTCCCAGTTCCTGATCGAACATAGTTGATTATTTCTTCCTCACATGGAAGGGCTGTTCCTTTGGGAAATAGGATGTGGCGCTGAGAGTCCTTGTACTCTATCCAAATCGGGAGTTGCAGTCCGGTTGAAGGAATTGATGCAGGAGGGGTCCCTTCTACAACTGGTTGGGTACTTGACCCCTCCTCTTCTGGCGTTATTTCAACCGCTGTCAAAAACAGAATATTATATAAATTGAATACAAACAACTTCCAAAGCATATAGAAAATGACTTTTGCAGTGTTGGTTGATGTCATGTCGCTGGTCCCTTGTGTACCTGTGACAATGATATCCTTCAGAGCCTGAGGAAAATTCTCAGAAAACAAGCCATCCAGGCGGTCCTCGTCCACCCGAACCTTTCTCCATCTTTGAAAGAATTTCTGACTCGCTTCCTTCATGGCGCCTCGCAGGTTTTCAATTAGTGTCTGTCCATCGAGTTTCCGTTTTGCCTCCAGTTGTTCCAACATGCCACCAACTTTGTCATCCCAAAATTTCCTCCAACTTGGATTGCTCAACGACTCCTCCAATCCAGCCCCTTCTTCACATTTTGCCTTTATACTGGCACGGCTCTCTATCACTTTGTCCTCCTTGGCGAATGGGTCCTGCTCGAAAAACTTTGTCATCATTTCCTTGTAGCTGACTCCAGCTCGGTCCACCTTCTCCGAGATTTCCCCATTCCTTGTGTTCGCCTCCAAAGCTTCGGTGACCACCTTGGACATCAACTCTCGTAATTCGGAAGTCAATTTATCAGCCACACCGTACTCATTCTCAAAGTCAGGGAGTTCCTCCCGAAATTCCTTTTCCATTTCTGTCATCAGTCTGTCGCAAAACTCGGTAATCTGACCTGGTCGTTCGCCGCCATGATAAATGTGGAAAGGGTCAAAGTGAAACTTGCGCCATAGCTGGCGTCTGAACTTCTCCACCGCGTCCTGTTTGATTGACATTCCAACCCTTTGTCGTCTCCAATCATTCACCTGAAGAATCCACTTCATTTCAGCTTGAGCTCGTCTCATCGAGCTCGAGTGTTCCAGTTCGGAGCTCTGGCTCGAGAGATGAGTGGCGGCACTGGCGTCAGCATTTAGTGCCGTCTTGAAGTCGGTCGTAGCCTTGATATACAATTGATCCAACAGTTGGGGCTCCAGGTAGCCAAAGGAGGCTCGGCGGAAGGCCTTCCGGTACACTGCTCGAAAGTCGCTGATTGCTGGATCCTGTTTGACCACTACTGGTGATGTTGAAGATGGAGAAGAAGAAGATGTTGAAGGTGTTGATGTTGATGATGATGAGTCCTTCTTGGAGGAGGAGACGGGCTTGAGGGGTTCGAAAACGTCCTGGTACATATCCACAAACCAGGCCTTGTCACTGCTCGGCGATAGCACAACATGGCGAAGTAAATCTTTAAATTCCCTCCGACTCCCCTCCATCTTCACAATTAATAATAATAATAATTATTATTATTAATTATATATAACTTCTTTTCCAGTCACCACTGTCACCTGCCAGTCACAGATGGATGATGATGATACGAAAAACAGAGCTTCAACTTTGTAGGTTAAAGAAGGTAAAGGTCACTTTTCAACTCTCTCTCTCTGGTGACACTGGTCAGTTAAAAGTTAGTAGTTGTCAATAATAATTGATAAGTTCACGTTGTCACAGACAGTCTCTCTCCAAAAAATGGTGATGAATTTAATTTAGGTTTAATAAAAAAAAACACGCACGCAGCAGCTCACATCAATCAGCAAGGAAAAGGGAACAACAACAACATGCTTTTTTGTTTTGTACCGAGTCGAGCCTTGTCTTGGATGCGTGAGGCACGTGATGCTGCTGCGGGTGCATGCTCCCCCATATGGCCCCAATGTAAACAACAAAACTTTTACTTGTAAGTTATAGGGTACCCTGAAAGGAGGTTTGCAACACCAACAAGGCTAAATAAAAACTTTTAATATCAGTTTGTGGAATATCAATCATCGTCGTGTCGTGTCGTGACTGTGATACTGGGATTTTGACTTGACCCATATGATCATGATGTGATGATCTAATTTTGTAAGCTGGTGAGTTGTTGGGCTACCTGTTTTACTCTAGCCCACCATCCCTACCTAGTACATACTGTTGATGAAGTGATGATTAGATACCATTTTGTTTTCTTTCACGAACTGCGTCTACTGCTCAAGTAATAATAGTTTTGACCTATGACCCATAAAACCAAGTAATATAATGCTGAGTTCCTCTCGCAACGTTCCAGAATGTGCATAATAACTGCCATCGAAGTCAGATAAAATTCACCAACCAAATGTAGGTAATCCCTGTTCGAGATGCATTAATTAATGGTGTTTTGTGTAGGTTGCCATTTGTTGACATTAGCTAGGTCAAGTCATGCGATCCCTTGCAACTACCCACAACATGTACCTAATGCGGAAGTGAGATTTCTTCTTATGTTTGTATTCTCTTTAAAGATTTTGTTTTGTTTGGGTTGGCCTACCTTTAGGCCAAGGCCAAGCCATCCAATGCCGAAGAAGACAGAATTCGATACACAATTATGCAAATTCTCTTTTTGTGGTATGGTGCATAGCAGAAATCTCGCCTCCTCATGCATGCTCATCATCACCTCCTTCCTTGGATTCCGATAGAATCTCTTACAGACCGCGTATCAGACTAGTATACCCTTTCACGGTAAATAAATACTTGGATAATCCAGCCTCGCCACACTCGCCGCTACGCTCTACGTTCAATTCATTCAATCCCTTTACTGCCAAACACGCATTTTGTAAAAAAAACAAAAATAGAAAAAAAAGTAGTTTGCCAATAAAAGTCAGAAGAGGGAATTGCAAGCAAGATTATAGAGATGTTTCACCTAGCACTTCTTGTCCCCTTCTTTGAATTTTGATTTATATGCATGCACTAGATGGTCACATTTTTACAATTTTAGGCCGACCAAAGCGCAAAGCACATTATTATTCGCTAAAATATGTTGTGTCAGGAATTCGGAATTCATCATCATCACATGTACTTTTTATTGGAACATTTTTTGGTCAAATGTGGTTAGAGTTTTTTAGAACACAATAATAAAGTCAAAGTCACGCCAAAGTCAAAAACGCCACAACTAACTCCAAGCAAACTTCTGTTCAATTTCTCTCACTTCATAACTCCAACTCGTGACTTCTCCCTTCCAGTTATAATTATACGGATTTTAGATGACTTTATATAGTTTTTATATACCTATAATTACAACAATATCCGTTATGACAATAAGAGTTATATACGTATTTGCATGGCGTATACAAAAACACAGTAGCAAGCGGTTGCTCGCATTCCAAACTCGATTCTTTGCAACATATTATTTAATATATATTGAGTCATTCGTTATAACTCCATTACATATTTACTATACTACTTACATATACATTCGTACATAGGTTATTATGCAGGTTATTAGTAGGATTTTTTATTTTTTTAATATGTAGAGGTTGCTGGTTTTAAGACGATGCGTATGCATGCATCTTCCTCATTAAGTTTCAAGCATTCGAGTTGTAGTAACTTGGACGAAAAGGATCTGTTCAACCAGAGATATGCAGTCTAGATGCCAGGATCTGAGTGGGATACATTCAGTGAGTGAGTGTACAACAATGATCCTCTTATAAGAAACATCATTCTATGCACTTTGCTCCCTTTGCACTTGTCACTTGCGTTTTCATGGGTGCGTGCATGCCTAAAATGTAATACCTATTTATTCTCAATACAGCTCATGTATGTACACTCTTCTGCCTAACAACAACAACACTTGTTGCAAGTCCAACAACTCGTCTTTAATGAAATGAATGAATCATCATCATGATCCTCATCCTGCCTCCTGCCTATATGCCTCCAAACTCCAGTCCCATCAAAGATGCATGTCAGAAAGAAAGATGTAAAGACGCGGTTGCTACAAGCAATCCTGGCAAAATGCTTTAATGGTGAAACCTACAGTGATGATGATTCATGATGAACGACATGATTTCTACATCCTGCGCTCGGAAAGATAGCATGGACAAAAGATCAGGCAGGATATATACGTATGACCAAGACAGTAGCAAATAAAATCTGTAATCAGGTTAGTGATATGTGCCATGCACATCGAGGTTGTTCAATTCTGTTCCTTTTATTTTAATTATCTATGGTCGTTATCAAAATTCAATAAATATCAGCAACTTTTGGGTATTTAATTTGACATTTATGTTGGATTTACCTTGGACCTCTGACGAAGGCCAAGTTAATCAGTTATCATCTTCTTTTCATGTCGATCCAAAGGCATTCCTGAATTATTCTGCAGGATTCTCTCATATTCTTATGTTAATCAAAATTTGCATAACAAAAGTTATTCCAAATAAAAATTCGAGTAACAAAAGATATTCTGATGGAATAGCCCTTCTAACAAAAGATAATCATTGAGTATCATATACATATGAATGAATGGGGAGGTGTAGAAAGGCGACAGCCGGATAAAGCATAGGTAATAATATTGGCGTTTTATCGCGCAGATATCCAGATACACGGGGCAAACATTTTAACTACTCCCAACACCCTTTTTCCTTGCTTTGATTATGTACTTACCACCATGCATGCACACATGGCACATAATAAAAAAAACTTAAATTCTCAAGATTAGTTTTTTTTGTATATTTGGCTGCAGGTTAAGAATAAGATGTAATGCATTCTCCTCAAGTATTCGAGTTGGAGCAAGGAGTAAATTTTTTTGTCAATAAAGTGTGGGTTGCTCTGCTCTGCTCTGTCGTGCTCTGATATCTCATCGTCATCATCCGCATCCTGCCTATATACCTCCAGCAACTCGAAACTCCAGTCCCTTCAATGAATCTTAAAATCTCGAGACTCGAGCCCATCGTCTATCTTGTCTCTGGTCGTCTACAGCATATTACTGGTTTTTTACGAGGACTACTTTTTGTGTGGTTACGACAACTTGCAAGAGAAGATTGGCCTATATTATCCTTCAAAATGAAACGGTCCGAAAACGGTGGAAGCTGTTGTAAGTGATTTAAAATAATAATAATATATATTTTCTAATCATCATCAATAATAACTTCGTGTGTCTATATGCAATACGCACAAAAAATATATTATATATATATATTATATGCCTGTGGAAGCTGCCGACCGCCGAGCATGCATATAGCATACATAATATATTAAACTATATAATAGTATTTTAGAAGAATGCTAAAAATATATGTATACAGCAAAAATGAGGCGAAATTATTATATACAAACTATATATTGAACTAAACAAAGTAACTTGGGTTGGGATTGGCATGGAATGAAAGGGAAAAAAAACTTCATGGACTAAAATAATAATATTGGTGCATTGCATTTTTCGTGGATGATGTCATTTTAAATTTCTTGCGATTCTTCTGGTGACTGGAACTTGATTTTGACAATAGACGATCCATAATATTAAGTGCATACTATGCGGATAAAACAAAACAATTGGATTTTAAGTCAGGATTGGTATACATACTACGAGATATATATTATATTGGATACATTTTTTATGATCCTACACTTTCCCCAATATTTTCCATAGGGCCTATAGGGGAAGCTCCAAAACGCCAACGAGCTGGTGGCAGTGGTGTCGGTGTCATTGGAGGCGAACGGGAACGGGAGGGGATGATGGGAAGAGGAATGGGCCGCGGTGGTGGTGGTGGTGGCGCTGACGATCGTGGAGGTCGTGGAGGTGGTGGTCGCGGTGGAGGAGAGGGACGAGGAGCTCGCCGAAGTCGCCGAGAAGAGGCTTTTGACATGGTGCCGTCCAGACCTTCGAATTTGACCAAGAAGGCCATACTGGGCTCCTCCAAGCCAGTTAAACTGACAGGAAACTTTTTCAAGGTTGAGCGCCGTCCAGACTGGTGCATTTTTCATTACCGTGTGGATACCAAGCCGGAGGAGACTGACACCCGAATCAAGAAGACGCTCATGAGCGTTCATTCAAACACTTTGGGGGCGTACATTTTTGACGGCTCCTCCCTCTACGTGTCCCATCGCTTTAGCCAGAATGTACGTAGCGTGTCGTCGCAAAGAAAAATCAATTTTACACGACTAAAAGCATTTTGATGTTATATATAAATTAAGATAAATGATGTTTAAAACTGTTTTTATTTCTTTCTTTTCAATATAGCCCATGCTGCTCTATTCCAAACGAGAAGAGGATCAAGAGAAGATTGAACTGACTGTCCGTCTTGTCGCCGAGTTGGCGCCGACAGACATCATGGTCCTCCAGCTCTTCAACATCATGGTTCGCAAGTGCTTGGAAGCCATGGAGCTGGAGGAAATGGGTCGAAACTTTTACGACCGCCGTCAAGCCATCCGACTGGAGGCCCACCACTTGGAGTTGTGGCCTGGCTACAAAACCAGCATGCGTAATCACGAACACGACATTTTGCTCGGGGTTGAAATAACTCACAAGGTGCTCCGCCTTGATAACTGTCTCCACATGTTGGGAAATCTGAGGAACCGGCATCAGACCAAAGTAATAATAATAAAAATATAAATAAAATATTATTGTCTCTCGTGTGGGATATGACTTACGCCAATATCAAAACTTAAACATGGAAATATTATTATTTTTTTTGTTTTTGTTTGCTTGCAGGATGCCATTCGAGATGAGCTTGTTGGCTGTATTGTCATGACATCCTACAATCGGAAAAACGTACAAAGTTGACGACATTGACTGGATCACTAGCCCCAGTTCCACTTTTGACATGCGGGGCCAGCAGATCACGTTTTTGGAGTACTTCAAGACCAAGTATGGAGTCAACATCAGGGATGCCGGTCAACCCATGTTGGTTTCTCGACCCAAAAAGAGGGACTTCCATCGGGGGATGACAGGGCCAATCCTGCTCATTCCGGAACTGTGTCAAATGACAGGGCTGACGGATGAGATGCGGCAAAACAGCAACCTCATGAAGGCCCTTGCCACCCATCTCCACACGGATCCGGAGAAGCGGGTTGGCAAGCTTTATGATTTCATGAATCGGTTGAAGACCATTCCGGCCGTGAGTCTTACCATTACCATTAATTAGCAAATTTTAAAAATCTTTTTTCTCCAATTCAATAACAATCAAAAAAGTATTTATATGTTTTTTTTTTTGGGGGGGCGGGGTCCTTCCAGATCCAAGGCGAACTCAAGCGTTGGGGATTGCAGTTCCAGCAACGTCTGGTTGAGTTTGAGGGTCATGTCATTCCAGCTGAAAACATTGTGTTTGGGGAAGGGAAGCATCAAGTCCCAAACGACAAGTATGATTGGGGGGCGGCTTTCCGAGGTATCGTATCGTATAATATGTTATCCAATCCAAGTCAACATTGAATGAATTTTTTTAAAGATTTTACTTTCCTATCAAATTTTGGCCAACACTACATCATCATCATTATATATAATTAACAAACATTCATTTTCTGTAATAAACTTTAAAGACAAGCCACTGCTGTCAACTGTTGGATTGAGGAATTGGGTTGTAATTGTGCCCGCTCGTGAGGCTTATCTTGTTGAGAAACTTGTGAGCGCCATGCAGCGGGTTGCCAGACCCTTAAAATTCCAATTGGATAGACAAAGGGATATGTAAGTTTTTTGTGGAATGCTAATTAATACATCAACATACACCTCATATAATATAATATTATGTGTCACTTTATATTTAGAATTCGCGTTACCGACACCCGCCCCGCAGAATATGCTAGAGCGGTGGACCACGTTATGAATCTGCACAAGGACAGCCTTCAGATGCTTTTTATAATCCTCCCTAAACAAGTGCCTGATATTTATCAGGCTGTGAAGAAGCGGGCGTGTCAAGAGTTTGGAAGTACATACATACCTACGCATTTTGTTTCAGAAACTTTAAATAGTTTCTCATTCTGGCTGGACAGCTAGAAATTTTAGTCATGACAACTTTGTCTCATGTATTTTTATTAGATAATTACTAATTATTGCATAACATTTCTATATTTATTTTTTCCGAAGTTCCATCCCAATGCTTTGTCGCCAGGAATGCGCAAAATGACAAGGGTTTGTTGAGCATTGCCACAAAGGTTGTGGTGCAAATGTGTGCAAAGCTGGGAGGGGAGCCGTGGACAGTTTCACTTCCCTTGAGGGTAATTATATACGTCAAATATACCCATATTACACTATTTTTATTAATATTTTATCCTCAATCAACGGAAGCAGAATAAGCAAATGTCTATAAACTTTTAAAAATATGTCTAGAAACTCATGATTGTTGGATTTGATGTCTACCACTGCGGCAAGCGAAGGGAGTCCAGTGTTGGAGCCATGGTGGCCACCACGGCTGCCTCACAAGCAAAGTATTTTAGCACCACCAGCTATCACTCCTCCAGAGAGGACTTGTCCGAGAAAATGGGCGTCGATTTCACAAGTTAGTCTATATAGTTATAATAGTTCATCGCTCTAGGCTAAGATTTCTACTTTTGTTATATCATTTTTTTATCATGCATTTTTTTAATATTTTTTTTTCGTAAATTCTTTTTCCACAGAATGTCTGCATGCTTATCAAAGGGTTAATAGAGAGCTTCCTGATCGGATCATCATGTACCGGGATGGCGTTGGGGATGGCATGCTCAAGTATGTGTACGAGACGGAGCTTAAGACCATTCAGGTGAGAATAATAATAATAATAATAGTATATTTAAAACGAGGGAAAAAATGTGAAGAAATAACTAAATGTGATCTGGGGCTATTTGTTATTTATAGGGAGCCATAAAAGGGGTGTACGACAGCCATTCAAGACCCCTCCCAAGATTCAGTTTCATTGTCGTCACGAAGCGAATCAATACTCGGATTTTCGGCCAAGAGAGAGGTCGAATGGTTAACCCTGGCCCTGGAACTGTGGCGGATGATGTCATTACGCTTCCTGAACGGTATGTAATTCTAATCCAATAATAATAATTATAATTTTAAAAAGAAAACCACACCACCGTCATGTCCTGGTTGTACATCCCGTAAAACGATATATTATTTTATGATGCTGATAAAACAATGAGATGGTTTTGATTTTGATTTTGATTACAGTTACGACTTCTACTTGGTCTCCCAATACTCCAGGCAAGGCACAGTGTCTCCATGCTCGTACAACGTGCTCTACGACACTCAAGGGCTAGATGCTGACAAGATGCAGCGACTGACCTACAAGCTGTGTCACATGTACTTCAACTGGAACGGGACGGTCACCGTGCCGGCGCCCTGCCAGTACGCTCACAAGCTGGCCTACCTGACTGGCCTCTCGCTGGGAGGGCCAAGTCATGAGAGACTCTCTCATCTCCTCTATTTCTTATGAGGTCTGAATGAATCTGTTTTCCTCCCCCGCCCCTTCCTATTATTATATGATTATGATATAATAATCAAATCAAATATAAAAATTACTTCCTATAATTATACAGGTGTTTAGAAGAGGATTAGTAATTCTGTAATTTTTGTTTTTAGATTTTTAGATTGTATCTTAGGATTAGTGGTGGTGATGGTGGTAAAATAGAATCCAATTTACTTGTAAAGTGTTATATATTACCAAACTCATTCCAACACTTATAAGGGATGGCTTGATTCAAGTCGATGAGTGACTGCATGATGTTGTTTTAAAATAAGTCGGTTGGAATGTATTGGCGGCGGGGGGGGGGACGGGGGTGGAGATAGTTTTAACTGGAGTCTTTGATTTTACAGCTATGCAGCATGAATGACGTGTATATAAGGATTGTCCCATAAATCGGACGACAAATTTGCATAAGAAATACCAGACTCGGCGAGATAAGATAAAGAAACAACAAGATCGATCCTGATTCCTGAGGTATTGAACTATATCCTTGTC
>JAANSN010002790.1:2878-21889 GCA_036850665.1 Dicranocentrus wangi
AAAAAAAAAAAAGTTGTGAAAAAAACTTTTTTCTTGTTCTCAGAACAATGGCATTAATTTTCAAGGGATCTTATCTTCAGAAGGGGGTCCAGAGAGAAGAAAAAAAACTTTGAATAATCTTCCAAGAATATACAAAAAAAAGTTTGTTTTGTCAAAGACATAAATCCAGGCAAGTTTTGCGGAGAAATCCTCTCCACAAAACTTGCACTTTTTTGATCCATTATCATTTGCTCCTTGGCTCTTTGTGAAAATCGTGTGTTTCAAGGCAAAAGTCGCGTCGATGAGTCTTTAAAGCATATAATATCGGGATTGTGATTGGCGAGGAAGATTTCACAAAGTTATTAAAGTTATTACGGCTTCGCTTGGCAGTCAATATGGATGATAAGTGTAGTATTTCAATGGATTGGCCACTTTGGGCTCATTCAGTTATAACAATCACAACGATACGGCGCTAAATAATTGACCTATGATGTTATGTTATATGCCTTGCAATTGATGAAAATAAGAGCGACGTAATACATGAGCAATCCCGTGAACAATAAAGAGTGTACAATGTTTGAGAAGAACTTTAAGCCGGGTATCCCGATTATAAAACATTGTAAAGCATTTTTTCTTGTGTGTGTTGAATTCACAGTTTCAATTCAAATTAGCACGAATAATAATCTCCCCTCCGCCATGATAGTCCTCGTATCAATCCGCTTTTTTATTATTATTCTTTTTATTATTATTATATTCTAAATGCCCAATCCACTTTGCATCCTCTGAATGGCCCGAGACACGACGAATCTGTTAAAGTATTTAACCATTTTGCAGACACTTTTCTTCTTGTGATAAAAAAAAATCTCATTTAATAATTTTGTATTCATTTCCATCATCGTCATCATCATCATCATCATCATCATCGTGATCATCATCACATCAGACCAGCAGTCTTGATACTTTTTGGTACAATGGTCTTTTGCCAAATCTCTGTCGAGAAGTCACAGTGATACTTTTTTTTGTGAAAAGGGATTCTCTTATATATTTTCATTGAGGATTTTATTCCTCGACCATCTTCCTCTTCACGAAATAAAGAATCCCTTCGCTGCTCGCTGGTTGTGTCTCAACGAGCAAAAAGAATTACAACAGAAAAAAGAAGGAAAAGCTCCTTCTTTCTCTTTTCAGCTTTACCCTTTCAGTTAGCCCAGCGCACGTACACACAGCCGCGTATACATAAATCGCTTAAAATGCCAACAAAAAAGGGAACGTCAATAACAAGCCTTCGTTTTTAATCCTTACTCCAACAGATTCCTTCTTGCTATGAAAAAAGATATTATATATTATATCCCTTTCTCGCGCTGTATATGTATACGTGTATTCCGTATATTCCATTCCTAATGGAATGGATGGATGGGGGAAAAGCTACGGGGAAGCGCGCTCGAGGATCAGGCATATTTACTCAAATTGTTAATCCTTTTAATTAAGATCAACGAGAGGAGGAGAGGGGGATCGTGTTATATTCGGAAAAATCTCAAGATTTTCTTCATTTCCCACTGATGTTCCATAATTGTCCCTGCCATTGTCTTTTTTTGTTCTCATTTAGACAGATAAACTTGCATTAACTTTTTATACCGTTCGCAGCATCCCCGCGCACTACTATCCACATCCACATAATATACATACATTCTACTAAAAACGCGTGTGGACTTTTGTGACTCATCCCCCGAAAAAGTATTAAGTATGTACGTTATACTTACAACACAACTCTCCTCCTCATCATCTCATCCCATCTCATATCATAATATCATATAGTTCCGCCAGGATAAAAAGGTTTTTCCTCCATACAGAAAAATATATATTTTATATCCCTTTTCATTTTCTGTCCAAAAGCTCAAAGTATTATCTATCCCATCTTCTTGAGAGCGAGCGAGCGCGCGCGAGCTCCCCAAAAAACCACTCATTTCTGTGATTTTAATACAACTTTAACGAGTCATCTCCATCTCCTCATTAGTGGCTTTTGGTAAAAAGTGTATATATGGAGAAGCACAAGGAGAAGCTCTCCTTTGCTTGAATTAATACAGATAATAATAATGATCACGGCGAAAGTGTATACACTCTACACTCATCTTCAGTCCCTCCCGCCGTATATCCGATCAGAGCAAACAAAACGTATTTTACTTATTTTAAGACGGATGCGTATTTGCATGATTGGTATCAAAGCAGTATTCCCATCTGGGATCATTAGATTATTAAGGGCTCCAGCTTTTTATATTTTCCTCTGGTAATAATAATGAGAATAATGACATTAAGCCGAAAAATACTCATCTCGAAATAAATAACAAGAACAAGAACCATTTCAAAACTCTTTTTTTCTCTCCTTCTTGACAAACTTAGTTGCGGGATGACGACAAGGGGTTCGTACCGTTCGGAGCATCGCTATAGGTTCGAGAATATTAGCTAGTAGTTTTTTGTTTTTGGGTTTTGGAATCAGGAGGAGCCGCCGAGCCCGGGTTTGAGTTAGACTCTCTCTCTGATTTTGTTTATCAAGAAAAACAAAAGGTTGTCTACCGTATACCCTGTGTGTGTTGTGTACGACGAGGAGGCAGAGAGGGAGAAATTTTGTCGAGCTCGATTCATCAGTTGAAATAAAAGAAGAGAAGAAAAAAAAGTTTTGAGGGGACTTATCTGAATTAACCAAATGAAATGGGATGGATTAGCTAGGAGAATACGAAATGAAGGGGATTTTACTTTGCTTTGCTCTGCTCCTGTGCTGTGGGCTAATGTGTACATATACACTCACTCACTCTCTCTCTCTCTCTGTCTACGTTTTTCACTGGATCTACGTGACTCGAGGTTGATTTGTATTTTTGTATACGAAAAATATTTTTGTATACGAAAAAAAAAACAGAAAAAAAGTTCCTTTTTGTGTATATATTTTTTTTCCTAATGTAATTGTCTAATTTTGGTGTGAATGGAATTCAAAGATGGAAAACAAAAGGGAAAAATATTTGGGAGAAGGATGAAAAGGATAAAACATATTATATTATACTTTATATATAGGTAGGTATATGTGTTTATGTATACAGTTTCACAAACAGATTTTTTCCTCAAAAAAAATCTGATGAATGAGCAGCCAAAGACAAAAGTTGCTTTTATGGAGAGAGGGATTTTATATTTTTTGTTGGGAAAATGGGATTGAATGGATTTCTCCGTTCATTAACGATGTGTTGCTGCTGTAATCTAATGAGCTGTTGATTAGGACATTGAAGTGCTTTTTTTGTAGCAGGATTTATGAGAGGCTTCCTAATTTGCTATACAAAGCCAGGGAGAATATATAAGTAAATGTGAATAAAATAATAAATAAAGTGGATGGGATTGTGAGCTGGAAATCCGTTGGAAATGTGGCGCTGACAATCTGTAGTAGTAAGTATTTATAATGCTATATCCTAATTTTGTGGACCAACCCAGTTGGTCACATGTGGAGTGGATTTCTATATATATGAATTGAGGAAAAACAAAGGAATCCTATCATCACTCCCCTCATATCTCACATCACTCACACAAGTTCCAAAAGTCAAACCGACAAAAAAAAGCAGGGGGAATAGGGGAACTGGTGAATGACGGGGTGCGGTGGTGGGTGCACTCGACTCGCCGATTGCATTATTATTATCATTGTGCAGCGAGCATTGCACATAATATCGTCTTTGATCTTTTTCTCGGGAGCTCTTTTGGAAGAAAAAAAAAGCAAATAAAACACGCCATTACTCTGATAACCGGTTATTACACGAAAATCCAGAGTATTGGATACTGCGGGGAAAGGAAGGACAGATTCAGATTCCATAAAATTATGGCAACTACGTGTGGGTTTTGTAGGTTGGAAAATTGTGTGTGTATAGAAAAAAAAGTAAAATACGACTCGAAGATGATGTCTTTTTCTTCTTCTTCTTCTTCTTCTTCTGTGCATAAAAAAGGTGAAAATTGTATCACATTCGTCGGATCCTCTCCGTAAGTGCACACACACGCACATTTTTATTTTCCTCCTCTTCCTCTTCTTCTTCCTTTTGCTTTTCACCTCGTAAATCCTAGCAGATATACATTTTTATGTACACCACCAAAACCCTCCTCTCTAAATCTAATGATACTCCATATATATTATGTAATAGTCATGCCAAATAAAAATAGGATATTGGTTCGGATTGGTTTTTGGATTTGAATAATGTTCTCAAAACTTCCATCACCCCGGAATTCCCTTTCCCATCTACAACATTTTGGCTACAAGGACGAGAGCCAAAATGCGGTGAAAATGGGAGTTTGGGATATATATATACAAGCCATAAGTATATCCATCCGCGCTTCTCCGAGGTATCGTATAGCATAGTCCACCACCACCTCGTCGAACCAGTAGTGCATTTGGGGGGAAAGAGGACACGACTTTTGATATTATTATGATATGTGATGATGATCACAATCCAGAGCAGAGAGTTGTTGTTTGATGCGGGGCTATTGGATTGGAGTATTTCATTTTGTGTAAATAATACATGATAACAAGAGACAGTGGTAGATAATGTGATGCATTATTGCACACACACAAAAAGTGCTGTTTTTTGAGAAAGCCGACGACTTTTAGCTGTTTGGAGAGAGAGAGAGAGCGAGAGAGAGAAAACGGCCGAGTTGGGTTTTAGCTATGATGGCTTTTTCTGTTTTCACCCAAAAAAATCATCATCATCACCATCATCACAAACAACAAAAGAGTCGGTTTTTTTCTGAGGAATTCCGGGTTCCAAAATGGGATTTCACCTTTAGCGTCTCTCTGGATGGATGCTATGCTGGTGTGTGCTTTATGTACACCATTTTTTTTGTTCTGCTGGATAGGATTTAGTCTGGATAACGGAATTATAATAACATAACTGTGAAGATAAAAATGGGGAGAGTGAATGGATGGAACTGTTCCAAATCTGGAGGTGGAAGAGGTCCAAAAAATATCATTTTCTTTTGAAATATCCGAGAGAAAAAAGCTCAATCCATTTTATCCAAAAAGAAAAAAAATCCAAGAGTTTGTGAGTCCATATGCGTTATTTTGTGGATATATAAGTATACACGGATTGGGTATGATGATCATATTATATTGTCTACTAAAATGGGATATCCATTTGAGGCACAATAGGAGAAAAATGATTTTGCTCTGTGTGAATCTACAATTGGATATACGAGGATTTTTTTTTCTGGCAGCTGGGTATATAATAATAAGCGGAATCAGGGAGCGATGAAAGTGGGAAAATCCGCCGACCGGTATTTTTTTTTTGTTATATAGGAACAAAACATACAGGAAATCTTTCGGCTTTCCCTAAATCCTAAGCCAAAAGGAAAGTTGGATGGAAGAAGGAGTAGAGAGGAGTAGTGAGAAGGGGTAATAATATATGATGATGATCGCTCTCATCATCCCTTTTTTTATGCCGGGCTCGTAAACACTGGAAGGAAGCCATGACGAGTTAGTTGGATCCGCCGAAGAAAGTTAGAGCATGGATGCATGATGCATGCATGTATATGCAACTTTCGTAATCCAACTTCATTTTTTATGTGGGCACACAGGATCATCTCATATCTCTCCTTCCTTGCACAATATGGACGGGAGCAGGGTATCGTCATCATCATCATCATCTTCTTCGTTAGAAAAGTGCATTCCAGTTTTTGGAAGACAGGGGAATGTCATTCAAGGCCATAAACCACATCTGTAGTATACACGATAGATGTATTAACGTTTTTTTTCTCTCTCGGTCTGAGGAGGGGAAAGCAAATGAGCGAAAAGAAGATTGGGCAGAAACATAGTTTTTTTGGTGCATAGTGCATGCCTTTCCTTTTTTCCCTGGGTTTCACATGAACTCACACAGTGCGTAGGTTAGCTATTCTGTAGTATTACGCAGAGATTTTGTTTTCTGACAAAAAAAGACCAATTTTTTTCGTATGCATTTCTTGCTGCTAATCAGGTAATGAGACGTGAAGGATATACTATACCTTCGTATATAGTGTAGAACAAGTAGAACAAGTGTTATTGCACACACAATAAGTTAAGTTATACTATATGGCACGCACTGAGCTGAGCACAGAGGAGCAGGGGATATAATAATTCTAAGTAAGGTACCTATGTATATGGTTTATAAGTGTGGTAGTCGTATTGGTGGTGGTGGAGTACCTAAGGAAGTGTTGCTGTGGATAGAGGGACGTTAGTAGTATGGGCAAGTTGGGGTATAGGACAGAGAGAGAGAGAGAGAGAGAAAAAAAACCACTTTTACGCATATTATGTATTCCACTCCATGCAGGCAAGGCAAGGCAGCATAGGGCGATGGGATGTGGAAGCTCTAGCACGTTTCTCGCTCGTTCCGTTGCTCCTTTCCCTCACTGTTCCGTTTGCTCTTGTGGCTTCACCAGTGTTTTTCTCTACTTTGTTTCTTCTTGTGTGGGAAGGAAAATGTGAGTGCTTGGCCCATGCAACGTGCGTTTGCTGAGTTCAATTCAAACTTAGACAAATGCAGCTATTGCCGTCCTTAAAATCTAAGTTTTCTAAGGTATTCCTGGGAAATTAAAAATTTTCGTTCGACGTCTAATCATTCGAAAAGAGTGAAATAAAGAAAATGTAATAATTATTGTACTTAATAATAAAAATATAGACTCGTGTGGGAAAATGAACCAGTTGTGCAGCAGTGTCTCAAGCTAAATACTTAATTCATCATTTTTTGTTTGTTAACTACGACTAGTGTGGTTTTACAATAATATTACTGACAATGGCAGTCGTTGGTTCCCAGTGTCGAGAATCATGAGGCTTAAAAACTCTAGGCCTAATCGTGGAATCATGAACTCCGAACTGGCGGAAATTGGTAGAAATATTTTACTCTCGCAGTTGCGAGTTGACAGTGCGAAAATGTCACCGTCGGCGTCGTCCTCGGCGGACACCACGACGACTGTGCCAAGAGCAGCAGTCCCAAAGTGTTTGGGGGATCCTTTGGGGGACGGGGTGGCTGGACAAGGTAAAATAAAAAGATGCTATACTTTAAAGACTCGGTCTCAGCTTGCATAAAAATTCATAATTGCACGACGCTCTGAAAAAATGTTAGTTTACTCATATCACCATCTACCATAGGTCATCTTTTTCCATATTTTGGTGGTTTGTGTTAAAAAGTCGTTGAATTAGTTTGTAAACATTCCTGTCATTTGAAAATTAAAGTTAACTTTGACAGTCTGCATTGATGCATCATGGTAAACTTCAACATGCAAGAAATATTGTCGACACAAAAATATTCATACATATTATTATTATTATTGTTCTTATGCATTCAAGCAACCAACCACTCGTCGGTTATATATTGTCATATATATTCACATTCCCCTTTTTCCTCCTCTCCTGATTTTTACTCTTTGGTCTGGTATTTATCTCGTGAGCCGAACTGACTTGGAGCTTTACTCCTTTTCCATCCTTTAAGCCGGTAGGGAAGCTTTTCCTAAAAATATATATACCAAGTAAAGAAACGAATGACGACTTTGGTCTAATCTTTATTAGAGTTTTTTTTTTCTCTCTCTCTCTCTCTGGGAGATTGGCAACCAAGGCAAAATGCGCTTGCATTAGCTCCCCCAATCCCCAACCAAGAAGAAGAGAAGAGAAGAGAGAGAGAGAGAGAGAAAAAAAGAAGGCAGAGGGGTTTAAGGATTTGGGGCTCTCACTAAGCCCGGATTTAGATTCATCAATCACAGGAGATAATCTTCTTATTTCTTACTTCTCTCCGAACCTCCGAGCAAGCAGGCAGAGCAGCAAAGCAGCAGCGAGAGTCGAGGGACACTATTTTGCAGTCTCTGGCATACTATCACTTAAGCCGGCATCGCCGCTCTCTTATAAGGAGAAAACGTTGGTATTAGTATTAGCATTTAGTATTACGTGCACTATACAACTTTGTATGCTTGAAGGACGCAAAGGATCAGAAAAAAAGGGGATGGAAAATCCCATCGCAAAGTTGTACATCCATCCGCATCCACATCCACACACACACACAGGGTTTTTTTTTTCATATACGGGGATATAGTGACTTCAGTAATCCCAGTTTTCTATCAGGCAAGCAGCCTACCAAAAAAACATTTTTTTTTGTTCCTATAATTCTCCTTGTATTAAGGACAAGCTTATCTATATCCTATCCACCACCACCAGCAGAAAAAAAATGTATCTTTCTGGGAAAGAGACAAAAGGGGTCTGAAACTTATTGTATTTTATGGTATAAAAATATATATATCTTTCTTTATTGGGAGCACTGTTGGCCGGGGTGTTGTTGCTGGAGTAAATAGTGAAGAAAAAAAAGTTGGAGTGTGTACTTTGTTTTTTAAACAAAAAAAAATTCACACATCCACCATAACTCAAGGTTTGATAGGGAAGCAGCATTTTTGAGAGTGTGAAAATTTTTGAGAAAAAAAAATACAAAACTTTTTGCTCCTCCTCAAATAATATATATTATATACTATGTATTTTGGGCAAAGTATATGTTTTATTGGGGGCTTGTTGTCTCCTGAACAAAGATTTTTAAGCTGAAATGAGCAAGTTTATTGTGGGAGTAGTAGGAATAGTAGTAGTAGTAGTCGGAGTAGTAGTACACCCTGGGCGAGATACGCATCTTGGTAACAACTGCTCCTTTTCTGATTTTCTTAAGTAGAAAGCCGTCTTGTCAGTGAGCTTAGAAGGAGAACCAAAGTCACATGTTTCTCCCTGCCTGCCGTCTTCCCTTCCCTCCAGTTTCTCTTTTTTGGGTTATTACCAGAGTTTTTCCAGGAGGAAAAGAAAATCCTCATCCCTCAGCCTTAGCTTCAAACTCAATCCGGGAATTTTCCTCCAGAGCTTGAGTTCTCTTTTTCTCCATCCATCCCGCGCGACACCAAAAGGAGAGTTCTTACTCTAATCCCTTTTCGTCAACTTAATCCGTAAAACTATAATCTACTTGGTTCCCCTCTTCTTCCCTCTCCCTCTCTCTCCTCATCGCAGCAGCAGCGTATATTATATAAGGAAGCGCCGTATATGTACATAGTCTAAGCCGGTTTTTCCTCCTCTCTCTCTCTCTCTCCAGTAGTAAGTATATGAGGAGCGAGTCACACGTTCCATGTAAAACTCTCTCACACAGTCTTCCGCTGTAAGCTCTTGGAGGAAGAATGGAGAAATCCCCTTTTTCCTTAAAGTCACACAAGAAATCCTTTTCTATAAAGCGTATATCCGAAGGAGCATCTCTCTCTCTCTCTCTCTCTGATGATGATGATGATGATGTGTAGCTTTTTAGGAGAAAATCCGACTGAGTGATATGCCGCTGCTGCTGATGCTGTGTGTGTGTGTGTGTGTGTGTGTGTGTGTTGATGCTGCTCCTCTTCCTCCTCCATTGAACTTCTTCTTATTCCACCAAGCTTACGGCTTCCACAAGATTCATTTTTGGATCTATATGTACATATATCCAGAAAATAAAGCAGACTTGGAGTAGTAGTCAGAGTCAGACGGGATGATGTTAGTAATAGTGGAGGTAGTAGTAGTAATAGTAGTAGTGTGTCGAACACTTTCCAGTTTCATCAGCCCAAACTATTTTAATCCCTAAAATTTTCTACCTCCACTGTTTGTTTCATCCTCTGTCCAGGCCTTACTCAAAAAAGAGCTCAAGTCTTTTCCTCATCGTGGCTTTAGCGCTCCGACTTTGTTAGTCCGAGAGACCGGCTTAAGGATATTCTCTCTCTCTCTGTGTCCTCGAGCTTGCTTCTCGGGGAAAACGCGGAGAGCTTCTATGCAACTTGGGGATATATTTATTTTGGCATGGCATATACATACACACACACAACCTCAACTTTTTCATTTCTTCCTTTTCATTATCTTCCCGAGATTTTTTCCTCTTCTTCTTCTTCTTCTTCTTCCAGTTCGAACACAAAATATATAAAGCAGTCTAGTCTGCTTTCTTTGAATATAAGTATTGCTCAGGTAGAAAAAAAATACCAACGACGGAAATTACTTCGATTTGTGAACCTCTTAAATTGGATTACAAGAATTAGATTACAGCAGCGCTGCTCGCTCGCGACCTTTCTCTCCATTTTTGCCAACGTAATTCGTAATTTACGTAAGCAACGTAATGCTTTTGACTGGCTAATAAAGGGATTTTCGACGAGAGGAGGGTGATGTGATGTGTGTGTGTGTGTGTCCTCATTTTTCCCTTAAGTCTGTTTAAGCATCATCATCATCGTCATATCATCCTCCTCCAGAATGCATATTCTTCTGGAGGAGTTTAAGCGGAGACAGGAGCAGAGCAGCGGGAGAAGGAGGAGAGAGTATATTTACTTGTAAAGTGTTAAGAATCGACTGTCTCAAATAAGTGGAGTGAAACCTAAGAATAATCCTCTACTTATGTCCTTCTTATCAACAAGGGCTTTTTTGCCATCGCTATTTTGTGTTCCGTCCGGGACCGACAGGGAAAGGGAGAGAGAGGGAGAGAGGAAGCTCTAGTTTTTCCGCTTCTTTGCTAGATACATCCATATCCAGCTCGGATATTAAGATGGAGAGTTAAGCTTCTCCTCTGACTGACTGACTGATTTACTTATAGAAATGCATTGAGCTGGCTTCAGTAGTGTTCAGTCCTGAACGAGTGGTATGGGGCTGGCAGGTGGTGGTGGTGGTGGTGGCAAGCACATAAGATACATGCATGCATGCTTACTTGCGTATATCCAAGGTGGTGACAACTAATTTCACCGTGGTTACATTTCCGATGCCAGATGAATATTTTTTCGTTTTCTTGAAAATAAAAATGGCACCTCAAAAAATGCACTCGCTCGACTCACGACGACACGCTTTCCCTCAAAAAACGTTATCCCATCTAGTCATATTTTTCTCAGTTTTTCGAGCTTTTCGCTTTGCTTTTGTGTGTTGTTGCGTACTTCGTACTGATAAGCCAAAAAAATATAATGTCGACCACCATGATGAGCCCCGCTGAAACAAAAGGGAAAGCAAGTCTGCCCAACGACGGAGGAGTTGACTGGTCCACCTCCTCCACCAGCGTGGACGAGCCCTCCAGCCCGCGTAGATACCAAGTCACCTTCAAGAACCACACCCGGATGATCGAAGATCTTTTGAACAGAAGCTCCTTCAACGCCGACTACTCGGACGTGATGGTCTCGTGCGACAGCGAAGTGTTCCGGTGTCACCGTCTCATTCTCGCCAACGCCTCGGACCACTTTCAAATCCTGTTCGAGCGGTCCACCTCCCTCAACTCGTTGCAGTGTCCGGTGATCCTGGTGGTGGGGGTGAGGGCTGTGGTGATGAAGCTCCTCGTCGACTTTATGTACAAGGGCACTGTCAACGTGGACGCGGAAGACATTCAAGAGTTCATCAAGGCTGGAAAGGATCTCAAAATCCAGGGGCTCTACGTGGACGCACAAACGCCGGGGAGGTCATTTATGAGTAGGAATAAGGATAACGAACAGGCGGGATCGGCAGGAGTACAGCCCGAAGTAGAAGTAGGTTCGTCAGCACTAGGAGACTTTCTCGAGACGGAGATTGATGAAAGTGGACTTGGCGGCTACTATCCGGATCCCGACTCTTGCTGCGAAGGGAATGCAGAGTGCAGCTCGAGAACAATGACAGCAACGAGTGACATCTCCTGCGATGATGGTGGGCAATTAACGTTAAAATATCAAACGAAACGAATACAATCTGTACAACAGTTAGACATGACTTATTTCACTTATAATTTCACCTGACGTCCAATTTAGATGAAGACTTCCAACTACCAAAACGCCAACGACGGATTCCGCCCGGCCAAAACAACTCAAATCAGGGAACACCATTCGCAAAATCATCCGTCAATGAGCGCATCACCCGAACCCGAAAGCTCTGCTTGCCCTCCACCTCCTCCTCCTCCAAAGGAATGGCAACTCCGACTGGAGAAGACATCAAGCAAATGATCGAGTCGACCATCGGCTCCACGCCCAGCAATCTCATGGACATGTACATTAGCAAGCTGTGCAAGAATCCGAACCCCAAGAAACGGGCCCTCACCGCAAAGGACATCCCCATCAAAATCAACAACCGCTCGTCAAAGTCGTCGTCCGACCTGAGCAGCAACACTCCCGTCACTGGAGACACTTGCACGGAGATGATGAGCGCCCCGGAAGGTGGTGGGACAAAGGTCAAGGCCAGCTCCAGCTCGTCAAAGTCGTCGTCCGACCTGAGCAGCAACACTCCCGTCACTGGAGACACTTGCACGGAGATGATGAGCGCCCCGGAAGGTGGTGGGACAAAGGTCAAGGCCAGTTCCAAGTCGGAGGTGATTCGGAAAACCAAGGAGCAAAAGGAGCTGTTCGAGAAGGCCATGGAGGGTGCAATCGCTCAAGCCATGGAGTCCAACAATGTGGTCAGGGCGGCAATGACGTTTGGCGTGCCAACGTCAACCCTCCGCGGTCGTCTCAAGAAGTTGGGCTATTGTCCTCCGCCCAAGGTGCTCAAATCCAGTGTGGCGTCCCAGTCTCAGGCTTAAAATCGTGATGTCCTGTTGTTGCTTTCCTGCTTGTTTTTATGCTCGTTTCTTTTCTTTTCTTAAAAAAAAGTAATTACCTAGTCTACTTTTAAAATAAGTGTTTTTTGAAATTGATCTAGATTTCATATATTTTGTTGGCATATTTTTGCGTGTTATTCGCCTATGCTTTTAGTCGTTAAATAAAAAAAATATTTGCTTGATGCTCAAAATATTGTAAAGATTGTCGTAAGCGTTCTTTGTTTATAAGCCCCTTCTGCTCCTGAACTCCTGTACACACGTTTTCATAGTATGCATGTTACGTTCCGTTCCGTTGTTGACTAATCATATTTTTCCCGTTTTCTCCCAAGTTGTCGAATCCATTCCATATATTCCATTCCTAAGACACCCTCATCCTGCCTGATTATGTATTAAGGTTTTTGCGGCATTATATTTACTTGCATATCTTTTCTCCTCTCCTAGTTTGTATTCCCTCCCAGCATTCACATCATTTCCTTTAAGGTGGCCTAAACTTTTTTGTATGGCTTCTTGCTAAAAGATTATATTTCGTTTTTGTCTACACACGCGTTGTTGCATTGCATGCTCAGATTTCTTAGACTTTCTTAGAAAGAGATAGGAGAAAAAGTGGATTAAAAACTCTGGCTTCATCAAAGACACGGATTAGATGGTTTGGCAGAAAACCCAAAACTTTTACAAGGATTCTCACCACCACCATCACTCCGCTCTATCCATCCATGTTTCCCACTTTTTTTTTCTTTCTTGTTGTTTCCTCTTCTTTCCACGACGAAAGCTCTTTCCGAAATGCCGATGTATCCCAAGAAGTTTTGCAACAAATCTGCATAAATATTGTCATCTCAATCCTAAAGGATCACACCTTTTTCCTTGGTTCCAAAAACCGGGGTAGAGCATCAAGCAGGTTAATAAGTAGTATGTTGCTGGATTCCATTTGGGAAGAAGATCACATATTGGCCTATTACGTCATCTCCTTTTTTCTTCTGTCTATATTACGGCTTCCCTTTTCTCTACCCTTTCTGATGTGCTTTCTTTCCTGCTCTGTCTCCTTTTGCCAGAGAGGATGGCATGGCATGGCGTGGCATGGCACATATTTTCCAAGAAAAAAATATATATGACGAGACATGACTTTTATTCCATTTTCTTTGGATCTGATTACATAATTTGTTTGAGGATGTGACACTTTGCTCTTTTTTGCCTCTTGCCTCTGCCACTACTACCACTACTTAAATTGTTTGTGAACGTCTCTGGGGGCCTTAACGGGTTATCGTCTTGAGCAGTTTATATATATTGTTATTGAACAAGATAGTCCACTACTTTTACTCGCTCACTCCTTCGTATTTTGTGTACTTTTAGTGGTCCACTGCCTAATTTAATTGTTTTTCGGCTTCAAAATGATTTTCCCGGATCAGGTTTGACAGGGGACGCGGGTTCTCCCGTCAAACTGGATTGTTTTGGAGATGTATTCCACCGAGAGGAATCTTTGAACAAAGAATTATCACAGAGAAGAAATAAATACGTATATACGTATTATTATTATTATATTTATTATTTTTTAAGTTTTATGGCATCCCACTTTTGAGTGACGTGACATTTCCGCTTTTCATATCAAGAAAGAAAGAAATAAAAAAAGAGGAAAATACAGTTTTCGAGAGGAAAAGCGAGCGAGTTTTACGCAAATTTCATGGAGAATGAGGACACAACCTCTTAATTTCCTTCAAAAGTGGAAAACTCGTCGGCGCAACACAAAAACATGTGTTGTTTAGCATTATTATTGAAAAGCTCGAGAATGTCCCCGTCTCAGCCCTCTCTACTCTCTACTCATGCTAAGCACATCCAAAAATATATATATAATATAAGTATATCTTTTTAATTTTCATTTCCCCGTTTTTCTCTCCACTTGAATAAGTGATAATGATGGGGTGTAACGATTACAAACAATGGCACAACTGGAATAAAGTTTTTTTCCCTCCTCCGTCCGTGTGTGCATTATATTATATAATAAATATAATATCATCATGTCGTTTCAGTTATTTTTGCCCCCATCATCTTTGTATCCTTTTTCACGGTATCACCACTACACCACCAGCACCAACACAACATTTGAACAAGAGGAGGAGAGAAAAGTTGGTGTTGGTTGGTATTGGTTGGTTTGGTGTTTTACTGCTTATCTTTTTTGCTGTGGAGGACAAAGAAATTTAATTTTCTTGAAGGAAGCGAAAAAGTTTATTCGGGTTTGGAAAAAAAACCTGGCTGTCGGAAAGAGACTGTCACCATTATTGTTTAAAAAGTATGCTATGTATGTATATATTCCCTGGAATTGATAGATAGAGTCATAGGAGGAGAGCAGTAGCAGTTAAAGTCGGGCGGATGTTATAGGATATCTTTGGGACTCTCTCTCTCTCTCTCTCTGGGAACCACACACTTTCCGAAAATTTTGGAGAAAACGTGTTTCCGTTTCCGAAAATCTGGAAATAACTTTTTGGCAAGATTGGGTTTCAGAGAGAGAGAGAGAGGAATTCATTTTGAGCACAAAGCTTTGACTTGTGAAGGAGATGATACATTGACAATAGGCGAGGCTGATTGTGTTTTGGCTTGAGTCGGATGACTGAAAAGGTGATGCCAGGCCGAGATACGGAGAGCAGTTGACATCTTCATTAAAGTTAAAACCGAAAATGGTTGTCAGGCAAAAGGCAAGGAGGAGGAGGAGGAGGTGCGGCGGTGGTGGTGGTGGTGGAGAGTTTTCAATAGGGAAATAGATAAAGTCGGAAAGTTGGTCTCGAACAACAAATTCCAGAAATAGAAAATGGTTTCGATTTTGGTAGTATGTAGTGTTGTTGTTGGTGTCGGTCGGTGGTGGCGAGAATGAGTACAACAAAAAATACATGTTTTTAATAAACGACTACTACTGACTGATACGGTTTGGAACGCTAAAATTCAAAACAAGCAGGTATCTCTATCTCCCGTGATTTGACGAGATATTTGATTGTATCCATGTTTTTTTCGCAGGAAAATCACTCCCGATCCATTGCATCATTGAAGTAATCAACGGTGGTGGTGGTGGTGGACCAGGGCTGTCCGGACGGGAGCGGAGAGGGGATGGGAAAAACGAGACATCTTCGGTGTCCGCCACTTCCTCCTCCTCTACAAGTAATAATAACGAGCGAGGTGGGGAGCGAACTAGTCCTGGAAATGGTACATTTTGACATATTTTTTTATTTATTATTATTATTATTTGTTTGCTTTTAGTATTTTTTTCTTTGCTTTTTTTGATTGAATCTTGCTTTGCTAAACGAGTATACGATTTGGAATTGTCCAGGTACTTCTGGGTCGGACGGGGGTAAAATCATTGAAGTAGACGACTTTGTGATAGTACCTGCCGGAACCCCATTTCAGGACGTTGTCACCACCGTGCTGACCTTACTGGGCTATCCCAAAGATACTATTCAACAGGCTGTCGGTAAGTAAATTATTATATGTATATATATATATATTTTTTAAAAGTACCATCAGCTTCCCTCCTTCTCCACCTCTCTTCCCCTTCATTAATTAACGATCCCGTAAGTTGCCCGACCCAACCCGTCACCAAGTTCTCGGTAATAATGACATGGAACGACTCTCATTTTCTCTCAATTAGGAATGATAACGTTGAAGAACTGGAAGCCTTTGAGGTTAGATCAAGTTTGCGATTCACCCCATAAAACAGTCGGGGACATTCTCAACGATCTTACCAATCATGCCACTCTCCGTGTTCTAGTCACAAGGTAAGCCTCATCCATCCTCCTCCTCCTATCTCCTCATCAACTATAATTACATCTTTGTTACATGTAATAATTTCCATAAATCACCCCCATATTTTGGCTGCTTTGTCAAAACCCATGTATATTTTAGGAGAAAAAGAAAATCCGCGTAAAAACGTAATTCGCTCATAATCAGGATATAATTTTCGTATATGTACAAGGTTGTCTGTCAGAGTTGTTGTTAATTCTGTTGAGAAATTCACTTTGCCACTTTTTTTCTTCTACTTAAACAAAACTGGCTTGCTCATAAACAAACTGCCACTGTGTGGAATATGTATATCCATCCTTGTTGTTGTTGTAATCAGCATTGAGACGGATCAAAATGTATTATACGTTACGTGTTTATCGTTAGCATTACAAAGGATTAAAAATCCTTTCACTTTTTCTCAGCGCACGGCCACGGCAAGGATGGATTGGATGGATGGTGGATTTTCCTCTTCTGTTGTTTTGTCTGACCATTTATGCACGGTGCGAATAAGTCTTTGAAAAAAATAATAATTAATAGGACCGCTTTTAGAGATCACAACGGTTTAACTTATAAATAGTCACCAGCAACTTTTGGTGGTGGTGGTATAATGTTTAGTGGTGAAGCTGTCTGATAATCTGTGATTAAATATCATATAAAAAATCACGCTCCTGGTTATCTTGACTAGAAGAGAATTAGCGAAAAAAAGAAGAAAAAGAAAAAAATATCTTGTTTGGCAAATCCCACTTTGGCGGCTCATTCTCATTCTTTTTGACCGGATCATACATTAAGTGTTTGCGCGTGTATAAATATGGTTGAAAAATTTTAAGCGCTACACAAGTTTTGTACATCATGAAAAAAGAAAAAAATATCTTGTTTGGCAAATCCCACTTTGGCGGCTCATTCTCATTCTTTTTGACCGGATCATACATTAAGTGTTTGCGCGTGTATAAATATGGTTGAAAAAGTTTAAGCGCTACACAAGTTTTGTACATGATGTATGTATGCATAATAAATTTTTGGTTGATTTTGTAGAGCGAAAGGAGGCACCACAGAGGATTTGAAGGAGAAACTCCTCCGTCTCCTGTTGGCACAATCGTCTTCCCTCCTTCTTGGAAGTGGATGTCCTTTAGATGAGGTACTACACTGATACTCCTTTTAAATTATTATATATTATTTTCTATTATTCACTGCTCTGCTGCTTCTGCTTTTACGCCAACGCTTTGCCTTTACTAACTAAAAATTAATACCCCACCGTTTTGCTTCCTCCTCCATCATCATCGCCGTACGGATCAGTGACTCGTGATATTAAATACTATATATGCATTTAAATATGTACACTGACTGACTAAAACTGGTGACAAATGTCATCTAAACGGTTCAATGATTTTATACTACTCCTTTCACACAAGAGGGATTTTTCTTGGAGTATAAAGTAGTTGGCTTGGCTGGCTGACTCGAGCATTATCTACGAGAGTCAATGCTCAACAAAATTCGTTATATTATTTTATTATTCGTGCCTTAATACTTATCACGTTGGCCCGGAGCACGAGGAATTATCATCATCATACCTCCGTTAATTTATTCACGCATGAAAGGGATCAAGGTGTATTTTCGAAAATTTAAATTCATCCAATGACAAAACGCTTCTTTTTTTCTCCTCCCTTTGTCCCAATCTTACAGAGAGAGCCTCGTCGTTCCTTCTTAGAGAGCTGTCGTGATGAGGACTGATAAAGGGGGATCTTATACGGTGCCCATAAATATTGTGCTTTTGCTAATATTGCCTCAATGGTGGTGATAATACATTTAAATAGTAGCAGTGCAGTAGTACTTAGCAGAGAAAATGCCCCTATTCACCGTCTCTCTCTCTCTCTCTCTCTTTAGCTGGTGACAATGCCCTCCTTTTCGTGAATAATGATCACTCGAGCCCAAGCCTCCCTTTCAGAATCACAAGTGGAGGCGAAAAATATACGCTAAATTCTCTCGACAACGACGATATGACGATGATGATGATTTTATATATAAGATCTCGGAGGAAAACAGGTTAAATCCTTTTTGAAACACGGTTGGCTTCCCTGAAATAAATTTCGTTGAAAATCAACAAAACATGCGCTATTTTAAGGCAACAAACTCGCGAGGGTTGACACAATGAAGCTATAGGGTGGGTGCGGGGTGGGGTAGTGTGCATTCAAGGAGGTTTTTTGCCAATTAGATCCTATACCTTCCAATTCCAATATCATATTTTTCTACCTGTATATCCGTATCACATATTTTCCCTAATTATTTTTCCCCCTCCATCCAGTCCCCCTCGCCCTCGTGTGATCTGTTTTTTCCGGAAATCTGCTTACAAAAAGTGTTTGAAAGTATCCAGAAACTATGTATTTAAGTAGTTGGATATCGGATTACATGATGTTTTATTATAGCGAGCGAGCTCTCTGTCCTCTTTAGAAACTTTACGGAAGTGTCCTGACTGAATATATATTTTTTTCCTTGTCCCTTGTTTGTACTTAAGATAATAACATTCATCCTTTGAACTTGGCGAGGATTTTGTAACTGTATCAAGAATTAAAAAAAAGAAAAGAAAGAAGAATATATCCTGCTCAGAGACAGAGATGATGAGAGAGAATGTGTTTAAAAAAGAAGGGTTTTTGATGTTGCGATAATGAAATGATTTGTGTGCTATGCTGTGCGAATGAAATATATGTATATATTTCTTTTTTTCAAGTATGTT
>JAANSN010002791.1:0-21883 GCA_036850665.1 Dicranocentrus wangi
CATCCTGAATAAATAATATTTTTTTACAAACTGTGTACGACATGACTACTTCATGGATAACTTATTACAAGTACAAGTCGCAGTGTGAATGTACGATAGCATAGTTCAACTTTGGAAAAAAGGAAAGGGTCCGGATGAACAATGATAATTTGACTGTCTTCATGATCCAGACGGATGCTTACGAATTGAATAATAATATGGCATAAGATAAGAAACGATATTCTTATGTTACATAATAATTCTCCGGGACATGTTATGCTCGTGATAATATTCAATCCAAGTCCTACATCTTATGCGATTACGACTATTTTCTTCTTGATAATTTATGTGAATTGCAACGATGTTTTATGTGCAATTGCTAATTGCTTTTAGCCTGCTCACATTCTGTCTGTCTGGCATTTCTTATATAATCCAGCGTCTCGAAAAAAAAACTGATTGCTTGACTACTTTGAGGTATCTAGTTTAACTTCGTCCCAGAGGGAACAACAATTAGCATGAAGCTCAAATTATATATTATTTAGTACGCTGCGATTTTAATACTTCTTGAATGAGACATATCTCACGGTAGATAGGGTGTTTAGATGCTCGCAATTGGTCGCAATTCCTGGAGAGTATATGTAATGAATAATTGAATAAAATACTTAATCCGTCCAAGATTTATAATACTCATTAAATATGATGCCTATGATGAAATTGCCGGAGCCATTATGACATTTTTGTAATAACTTAATTTGTCTTTTATTACAGATAAAATGTGCGATCAGATTAGTGACGCCATTTTGGATGCCCATTTGAAACAGGATCCCAATGCTAAAGTTGCATGTGGTAAGTGAAGTCGTAAAAAGATAAGGTTGTCACTATTTTATTGATTGAAATGCATTGCGAAATCACTAAATTATTAGTACATGCTGAATCAATTAAATGTTACACATATGCCCTGCCCAAGATAAGCACAAGCACACTAAAAGTATTTGATGATTTCTTGTAGAAACTGTTACAAAGACTGGAATGGTCTTGCTTTGCGGGGAGATTACATCCAAGGCAAATGTTGACTACCAGAAGGTTGTTCGTGACACCATTAAGCACATTGGCTATGATGACTCGTCCAAAGGTTTGTTTCAATCAATTAGGGTGAATAATATAATTTACAAAAAGGGATTTTACACGCTCGCTAGCATGAGTTGAGACTGTTGGGTGGGAATAATAGGTATACACGCTAGCAATTAAAAATGAGGAGCTGCAAATCTGCCTTAATTTATTAAAATATATATATTTATTATATGGTTACTGCCAAAAGCTACGGTATGGTACACACGCGATTTTCGCGAACCACTATACTGCCTTTCAAGGGATCAAAGCGCCATGCTTATTATATATGACAGATATTATGCAAAGTGGTAACGAGCAGAAGGCCAATAATCTGCTCCGACGATCAAAAAGCTTTTACATTTCTAAAGTCCAAATCCGGAGTTTAAGGTTGATGACGACATATTGACACTCAAAACATTAGACCGTGTGCTGTGAGCGGATGTAGGACTACCACTATCTACCACCGTACAGCAAAAGGGGTGGATTTAACTAGAGATGTTAACTTCTATACTCGTAACAAAAATGCTTAATTGTTAATCTCAAAAATTTGGGTTGGTTGGGACATGCATGATGGCAAGTAGCAGCAAAAAATAGCACGACAACGACCTTCTTAACAACATGACGTCGATGAGTTACTCACAAACTACTTTTCCCCCTGCCTGGAAGAAACTTTTCGGCGCTGCCAATCTCAACAACACCACAAATTTGCCTATAAACAATGCTGAAAGTATGCGAAATTCGGGATGTGCTTTAAAGTTCTTAAAATCGAGAGCTGGATATTTGTATACTGAAAAAAGACTATATTGAATTGAATTATCCGTGTGTATTAGGATACGACTATAAGACTTGCAACCTATTGGTAGCGCTGGAAGAGCAGTCCCCCGAAATAGCTAATGGAGTTCACGTGGGTCGAGATGAAACTGATGTTGGGGCGGGTGATCAGGTGGATAAAAAATAAAACTGGTTATGTTGTTTGTTGATAAGCTCAGGACTGGTTTTTAAAGAAGGCATTCCAGCAACCGAAGCCGAAGCAAATCATGTTTAATTGTTAGCGCTATAAATAGCTATAAATATATAAGATAGTAGGAATAAGTAATACTTCTTTTTGTAAAAGGATGATATCATATATCATTCCACCAACCACCATTAAGGCAGATTTGTACACACTACTGTAAATATGTAAAGAAGAAATATGCACAAAAAAGGGTACTTTCTCTCCGAAAAAAGTCGACTGGAAAGCTTAAAGTTATAATCATGAAATAAACTTTTATATGTATGATGCACCACAGGGTTTGACCACAAAACTTGCAATATATTAATGGCTGTGGAACAACAAAGCCCTGATATTGCTGCCGGAGTACATTTGGACCGAAATCCAGAGGACGTAGGTGCTGGTGATCAGGTCAGGGTCTTTTCACAGGGTGTTTGAAACCCACAAATTTGTGTCTTGTGAATATCATATAAAAGGGACGATGAAATTCGTCTCACTCAACTTCGCACTACTTTTTTATATACTTTTATACTTAAACTTCCTATTTTGCTGTCGGTTATATATAAACCAGTGTATATGCTATATCTTTTATATATACCATTTTGTTGTGCATAATTTATATTATGTTTTATACAGTTTATCACACCATTTGTATTTTCAATCAATCACACTTTAATTTGGTTGCTGGTTGCTATTATTTCAAAAACTGGTTTTCTCTTTTGTTCTTGTGATCTTGTTGGATTGAAACTAACGGCGGATTTTTGTACAGGGACTCATGTTCGGGTACGCTACGGATGAAACCGAGGAGTTCATGCCACTAACTGTAGTCTTGGCTCATAAGCTTAACGCTCGGTTGTCCGAGCTTAGGCGTAATGGAACATTTTGGTGGGCACGTCCCGACACAAAAACACAGGTAAGGAGCGGAGCAGGACCTTTTCATTTATTTTGGGATTTCGAAAATAAAATGGTAATTGGTGGAAAAATTGTAATTTTTATGCATTTTACCCATTCTTCCAACACAGGTAACCTGTGAGTATTATTTGGAACATGGAGCATGCGTTCCAATTCGAGTACACTCTGTAGTCGTTAGCACTCAACATTCTGAAAAAATTCCATTGGAACAACTTCGCGAAGAAGTCATGACCCACGTTGTCAAGCAAGTGATCCCTGCAAAATATTTGGATGAGTCTACCATCTATCATATTAATCCATGCGGCAACTTTATCATAGGAGGACCTATGGTAAGAATTTTATCAGACACAATAAATGGGATTCGAGATCGAGTATCTATATTACCGATATGATTGTGCTAAAAATGTGTATTATTTTGTGGTATTCAGGGCGATGCTGGATTAACTGGAAGGAAAATCATTGTTGACACTTATGGTGGGTGGGGTGCTCACGGTGGTGGTGCTTTCTCCGGGAAGGATTTTACCAAGGTTGACAGATCCGCTGCGTATGCAGCAAGATGGGTTGCCAAGTCTTTAGTCGCCGGTGGAATCTGCCGTCGCTGCTTGGTTCAAGTCTCATACGCTATTGGAGTTGCTAAACCCTTGTCAATCACTGTTTTCGACTATGGAACGGCCAACCGATCCCAGAAAGAACTTTTGGAAATTGTCAACAAGAATTTCGATCTTCGACCTGGCAAAATTGTCATGTAAGTATTGCGACGTTTTTGCTTCTTTGGAAATCTTCAAAGCGTGCTAATATTTTGAATGAGAACCTAATAATGAACTTTTTGGTGGAACAGGGACTTGGAACTCCGCAAACCCATCTATCAATCCACTAGTACTTACGGCCATTTCGGACGGGACATCTTTCCCTGGGAACAACCAAAAAATCTCTTGCTTTGATTTTCATACGTCAGCATAATTTTTCAAGTGTTACTGGTTTCGGTCGCGGCTGTTAGAATTTTCTCGATTGCTGCAATACATACCAAAAGCTAACAGTAAAATACACGAACTCTTTATTTAGATACACGTTATAACCAGTTATTTGTTAAGTTGTATTGGGAAATTTAGGCCTTCTACTACACAGGTATTAGGTGTGCTAAATATGGTAGACGTAGATTTTATTATCAGTGGGTCAACCCCGTTCACGTCGTTGACCTTTTAATTTAGGAAATTTTCTTATAACGCATTTAGCAAATTGTTATTTCCGAAACTAGATAGCTGCTTTTTGGAAGTCGTTCCATCCATAGGTGTATATGTTATATATATATATTAAAAGATAATATGTACTATAAATCAGATCAGATCTTATTTTACGTTACGCGTCACACGTCTGTACTGTGTTGTACTTATTTGTTATTACTTAGGTTTTCTTACATTGCAAAACTGCACGAATTCCTAACTGCGAAATTATTAACTCTATAGATTGAATACTAAAAGTAAATCAGATTTTTATGAATCGGCAATGTGCAAGCAAACTGCAAACTGTAAACTGCAAACTCTGCTTATGCTCTGATGTGTGAACTCGGTGTAGTCTTGCAGTATGTCGGCGTGGTGGACTTGGGCTATCCGTTCTACAAATTCGTATTGTTTTATGATGATACCACAATCATAATATGCGATTGGGATATATTGGGATTATATACTAGGTATATATATTCTTACTTCGTTTAATTTCATTATAATGGCATTCATTTTGACTTGTTAGTGTAAAGATCAACATGGGTCCCTATACCCTAGGAAAATAGTAAGATTTTACTGGACTTTCTTCATGTTATAAAAAATAGTAATTCCATCGACTTGTAAAATTTGTAATAAACCATTAAATATACTTTTCACATTGTAATTTGGAAGTGATAATTTCAAAATGTGTGATGTGGCACAAAACACGAGTTTTAGGTTTTGAAGACAAATACATAAAACATGCATGTAATGTTGTGTGTACAAAACAAAAATAAAAGAGTTATGGTTAAAAAAATTGTAAAGATTTTAACAACCCCACGCTCACAATTCAACTTTCATTCATACTTTCATCTAACAATGTTTAGCTATATATATAAGCATCATTGGGCTTCTGGTGAGCTTTCTGGTTTTCGATTGTTTTTTTACAAATACAAATTTATTGTCAATCAATAAAGAAAGAAATAAGAAACATCATATAATAATAATATTTGCATTAACCATAAATATTTCCAAGCTGTTAAGACAAGGACGTAATAGTAACTGCTGTTGTTGTTAAATTGTACACAAAAAAGGTATTCCAAATTCCAAAACCTCTAATGACGCAAGTGTCAAAAATCTATATCCTATCCGCGCCTCCCTCTCATAATCAGTGCTTTCGTTCGTTCTAATAAGCTTAAATTGGCTTGATTTTAAAATGGAGCGCAATCAGCGAAAATACTAGACATTTCAAATCTTGAACCAAGTAATAGAAACATCTCAGTCCTTCAGGGTCTTTGGAGTTATTGACATCTACCAAGGATCCAATTTTCGACGTTGTGAACGAGATGTGTTCTTCTCCATTTACAATTTCCAGTTCCTGCCTTCCAACACGATCTGGTACTGGCCACGCACTATCATCTTCCTGTTACCGATACATAATTCATACAGCACACATAAATTAGAAGATTGATATGATTACCAATTCGTAAGACATACAAGTTTCAAAACTTTTCTCATCTTCTAAATTTCTTCATCATATTTTTGTTTATATATTTTAATTACCTTCATAATTTCGGACTCTTCAACAACCCGACGTAGCTCATTGATGACAGCCTGTGACACGTATACCTCTTTCCGGATCATCGTATCGTTTTTATAATTCGAGTTATTCGCATATCTTAATTTGCCATCAGGGCGGAATTCGAATTCCAGGAACTCATGCCCAAACTTTCCCTTGTGGCCTACGTAATACCGAAGATAAAAATCTCGGGGTGCGGATGCCATATTTATTGTTTATTCAAACCTGAAACAAAAATAATAATACAACCTAAAACAATCAATAAAAATTTTGTTTACAAGTGTAAATTATTGAAAATTATGACTACACTTTCAAGCAATCGAGTGAGTACAGGTATAGAAGCCAATTGCAAATTTAATTTTCATAACCCCCTGTCACCTGTCACAAATGGGGCAGGTGACAGGGGGTTTGAAGCTTTTCCTCAGGATTTTCCGGAATAATAAAAACCCATTGAATAACTCCAAAATAATTTCTAATTTCCGTTTTCACCAAGAAATGAAGCGTCAGATAACGTTGACCATATACTAAAAGATAACATATATATTATATTTTTGAAAATGCTATATATTACCTTTATATAATTGTCGAAAGTGTTGTAAAGGGTTCTTCTTCGATCCTCACTACTCCCCACCAGAGCAATCTGAAAATAATAACAATTTACTTTTGATTTACCAAATTTTTCACTCCTCCAAATAGATTTACACCAGGAGATTTTGTTGACAATAGGCTGTAAATAGGGGTATTTGTGTTATGGATGTGGATGGATGCCAGATATGATGTACTTGTGTACACCTACCTTCCTTCACAAGCCGCTACTTTAAATTTTCCACTCGTGAGGTTCCAGCGGGGCTGCCTGTGAGCTCTCTTGATGCGCATCTCGTCTCCAACGAGTGTGTTCCTTTATTGAGGTTTTTAGTTTATTAGGGAAACGGCAAGGAACACGAAGTGTTATTATGGATGTATGTGGATGGATGCCAGATACGATGTACTTGTGTACGTACACCTACCTTCCTTCACAAGCCGCTACTTTAAACTTTCCACTCGTGAGGTTCCAGCGGGGCTGCCGGTGAGCTCTCTTGATGCGCATCTCTTCTCCAACGAATGTGTTCCTTTATTGGGTTCTTTTATATTTGGCAATGCAAAAAGGCAAGAGGACCACGGCACCTTTGTTCCTCCTTCTCACGCTCTCTGTCACATTTATCTCTTTATTTCACTTCAGCGACTCCATCTTCACCTTAAATCAACTTGCTGGTGTATAAAATAGTTTTTATGGACGTCGAATATCCCTGCAGTTATTGAAAGAGGAAAATCTCCATGTTGGAATCAGTTCGGTCAAAAGAGAGGAAATGAGATGTGATGATAAAAACCGAACCAACTAACCAACTATAATAAAGTGTGTGTTTACGAAAATATAGCCAATCATAGGATGACATTTCTAACAGGAGGATAGAGGAGATTTGATTAACGATTATCATTAACTTTATTTCTTTATGAGTTTATGAATATATTTTTTAGGACAGAGAGAGAACCGGCAGGCATGGATATGGATAACACAAAAAACCGAACGTGACGGCTATTCGGCGAATGTTTCGTACTTAAGTTTAGTGCGTGAGTATTTTGTTTAATTAGGTATATATATAACAAATGCCCGACATATTACTTGCTGCATAGTTGTCCGGAAATGAAAGCCGTGGTGGTGCTTGGTGCACACTACATTACAACAGGCGTGCAAATTAAGACAAATAATCATGTGCAATGGCAATATTATGACTTTTGTCCACATAATTAAGAAAACAATATTTGTGAATGTTCTAGATAAAATATTATGCTGATACAGTGATTATCGGTAATCTATAAATGAGAGGGAGCTTTAACCTGGGGATATATGCCTTGATAAAGTTTGGATTGGCCTAATGAAGTCAATGCATATGCATATAAAGAGTAGAAACATCATCCTGTGCCCTTTGTATTGTTCAAAATATACTTTTTACATCATGTGAGACAGACGAGGAGAGTGAAGCAAGGATCAATTGTTTGCAAGGAAAGCCTAGATATATATTCATGTCGAATACCTGTGGATACTTGTGGATCTATTGTGCCAGCATGTAGAATGTAGTTAGTAAATATATTATGCAGGGTATAACTATGACTTGAACTGGAACTGGAATGGGGTAGGTCTTTATATTATGCTGTGTAGCATGTTGGGTACATCAAGAAGGGATACAATATTTTGCTTCTCTTTGTGCAATAATATATCGGATTCATGTATTGTTATTACAGTCTGAGAACAAATCAAAATGTAAACCGCGGAAACCAGTCTCTCACTCACTATCAGAACTGTTGACAACTGAAACTGAATGCACATATATACAGGCATCGTATCGTATATCAAAGCATGCCAACTAGGTCACAATGAAATGCAAGAAAAAATTCTCCACTTTCTACGTTGATCGAATGCATCCATGTGATCCGGAGTTCGATTTTCTCCAGTTCCAAATTCCAGGTGTATATCAACTTAATTCACTCCATAAAACTCTCACGGAAGGTGTCATAAAAGTATTTGCAGGACTCGGACGGGACGGAAGCGCAATTTAGTGCATAAATATACGAGCATTCCTAAATTAGGTATTGGCACGAGTGCTCCCTGCGATGCGAATATATATATACTCCGCAGTCAAAAATGAAGTACTAGAACACTGAGGATCATGAAGTTGACTATTCGGACCTCTCTGCTCGGTTTCGGTACTGTCCGAGTCTATCTTGATCAAGAAGTTGACAAAAAACCGGGGAAAATGACGGCTGTGCACTACAAATAGACATAAAGACAGTCAAACTGGCTCCAAGAAGGAGCTGCAAAAAAAAAAATGTTCTTCTTTATGTGCTCTCTCCCTCATTATGAATGTGTCTGTTTTGTTGCAAAAATGAGTAAACACTCATTATTAGTGTGTGCTGGTGTGCCCGTTTGCGTTTGTATACAGAGAAACCAAGTAAATCTTTTTCGTGGCAAGGTTACTTAAGACAAGACGGGGACGACGGGAATATAAACTAGGCCAATGAGAACGAAACGACGAAACGCTACGGTTGAAATGAAATGTGTGTATAGATTCATAGATAGGCAGACTGTGTTCCTAGTTGTTTACGACTAATAGAATAGTCAATGTACAATAATAATGTACATCAATAATGAATATTGAGTATTAGTAGGAAACTTATAATATATTCTCGTTATCATGTATTTTTACTATTATAACTATACTCCTCCGGGCCTCTTTTATCCAATTAAACCCTTAGAGACTTTAGAATACCTTTGCAAATACTCGGGAACTGACTTGTTGTAAATAATAATACATACTATGAATACGTATACAGCGACCTATATTATTACTATTAGCGCACAGGATGCTTTCACTAGTTTCACTTTCTCAAGTGAAATTGCCAAGTACAAGAAGGAGAAGGAGTTACGCTGGCCGTTGAACACAATAAAAGCAAGATGATTAACAAGTGAGGACGACTAGAACCATGTTTACATAAACTGATAGCCAAACCCCATTATTCCGTAAACTGTGATCAATTTTCTATGCAGCAGAAAACAATATTTCTTCCAGCAATATTTTGAACGTTAGTGTTGAACAATGCAATAAGTAGCTTGTTGTGATTTTTGTCGCCTGTTTATCACATTGTTGCGGTTACAGTTGGTTGCCTCTTCTAGTNTTGCGGTTACAGTTGGTTGCCTCTTCTAGTACAAACATACTTAACGCGATCTCATATTCTAGTCATATTTACCTTTGGCAGTCAACTTGGTCACTGGGTGAGTCCCGTGGTTAATCTATTAATTCTATCCACTCGGTGAATTATATATAAATCGTAAGAACGTTTATTGTACGCAATTGAATATTATTTATTGATAATTTAAAAATATGCTTTAAGCTAATTGTAAGTTGGGAAACTTGATTTTGATTTTACAGATTGTAAACCTTAATAAGAACATGAAAGACGAAAGTTTCGTAAATTCGGACATTTTTCAGTTTAATTAGCTGGCGCAAACTAATGTTTACTTCAAAGTGTACTCAAAGACAGACGGGCGTTTCCATTTTTTGGATCATCATGAAGCAATAACCGCTAATGTTCATCCCTCAATTTGGAAGTATGAATAAACGGCATTGTTTTGTCAAACAAAATGTGAAATAAAATAATTGTAATCTTCACCACATCTCCCCATTTGCTCGCGTGGTCAAAAAAGGCAGGAGGAAAATGCAATACCAATTTTGATTAGCCGTGTGCAGCGAGGCGCAAGAGTTGTGCCTCAATTAAGAAGAAAGTACAAAAAAGAAGTTGGAATTGAATAGTTCAGCAGATATATTGCTCAAAATGAGTGACGAAAACAGATCGCCGTTGCAAACTTATCACACGAGGAAAGTGGTGGAACTAATTGGTGGACCACCGTGGGGGTTCCGAATTCAAGGAGGGAAGGATACTAACATTCCATTGAAAGTTGCTCGGGTACGTACACGCATTTTTAATGACTAGTTAACTTACATAATGTAATTGACCAATCGTTCACATTAGGTCATGCAGGTAAACAGGCTTCACTCCCTTAATTATTCCTTCCAATAACAAAATTAAGATGAAACCAAGAAAACAATCTGTTAATTGTATCATGTAGATGGTATAATGCAAGTAAAGATGGACGTCGTAAAACTGTATCTCCACGTTGACTTCCAAGTAGCTAATAACTAGTTCCAAACGTATCACACGAGGAAAGTGGTGGAACTAATTGGTGGACCACCGTGGGGGTTCCGAATTCAAGGAGGGAAGGATACTAACATTCCATTGAAAGTTGCTCGGGTACGTACATACATTTTTAATGACTAGTTAATTTACATAATGTAATTGACCAATCGTTCACATTAGGTCATGTAGGTAAACATGCTTCACTTCCTTAATTCTTCCTTCCAATAACAAAATTCAGATGAATCAATAAACAATCTGTTAATTGTATCATGTAGAGGGTATAATATAAGTAAAGATGGACGTCGTAAAACTGTCTCTCCATGTTGACTTCCAAGTAGCTAATAACTTAGCTTGCTCTGCTCTGAGGCAGCCAACCTTGCTGTACAATTTTTAAATTGTCTCTCATTTGTCATCCCTCAGTTTACCTCAGATCGTCCTGCCTTTGCGATAGATTTTGAATCCACTTGTCTCGCCCCACTGACAAATAACGTACAAATGTCAAGATGCCAACATCTCTTGTCGCCATTCAAGCGCCTTTTTCCTTTTCCTCTGCTCTCTGCATTTTTACTTGCATTCATTGACTAATTGCATGGACGCGTGCGTGGGAGGATGGGTGTAGGGATTATGTCATTAAGACAACACAAAAAAGTTAAGATGTGCGTACGTAAACAGCTTCATGTACACACAACACATACAGACAGGCACACACACACACACACGGTTGAACAGTTAAACCAACAAAAAAATAAGTAGTGTGGCAAAGTAGTTTCGTGTAGCAAAAAAGGATGACAGCTTCATCCCATCTCTTCAGCTTCCTTCCCAAAACAACACAAAGTTTAATTTTGGTTTACGACATATTGGATCATCGGACAGGCATTTACTCTCTCCCTCTCTCTCAAACTCCAGCATATTTTTGTTCGCTTGTTGTTTTTGCCAATACCATCACTTTCATAAACAATAACAGTTATATTGGTGGTGGTGGAGGATTTTTTTGTGCGCGCAGCTCTGAGGGGTTCCCGTGTTCTGAAGCTAATAAAAATTTATGAATCACTTAACTCATTCCATCACCCTTTCCAATTTACGGTAAAGGCTGTGCTGTGTGCTGCGCGAGTGAGTTCCAGCAGGCATATCGTGAGGAAACTGATTGACAAAGGCAAACCACTCTTTAATGATCTACTATCAGGGTAATAAAAAGCTGTGTTTTTTGTTTCGGAAGCGCAAACTCCCCCTCGTAAAGCGCATTTTTATCAGCGAAGCGAAGACCCGTCCGTCCAAAAAGGAGAGAGAGAGAGAGAGAGAGAGAGAAAACATGAAACATTTATATGTTATCTTTTCCCCCCTTAATGCAGCTCACATGCAAGAGCCTTTCTTTGGCGTTCCTTTTAGCGCCTTACCATATCTTCTTATTTTCCGTGTTTTTCTTTCTGAACTCGGAAAGCTTTTCTTCCAAGACTCATTACAAAATTGCTTACTAATGCATGCTACGTTTGCTCTGATGTGGAAACTTTCTGTTACAATATGATGTGATATAGTTTATACCTGGGATGACTATTCCTCTTCCAGCTGTGTATAGCTAGTAAGCAGTTGCTTCGCCAGGTTTTTTTGGGGGTAAATAGTAAATACATAAAGAAATGATGCGTTTGAGTAATTTAATCTTAAATCTCGAACGTTGCATGCCATCCTCATCCTTATTCCAATCCCATCGTGTACGCGGAGCAAGAGCAGGCAGCAACTCGGAGGATTTAGCTAATATGAAAAAGTAGGCGCATTATAAACAAGATATATATAATGGATAAAAAAAACAGCAGTATTCTGGTGTCAGAGTGAGAGAAGAACGCCCTCCTCGAACATCTTTCTCCGCTGCTGTGATATACTTTACATATGAAATGTAAGATGTTATAAATACAAAAAAAAGTCTATATATCCCAAAAAAATCCCTCCACTCCACTTTGGATAATACACATGGCTTTGATTTTCGTCTCTCCGTGCCCAAAGTAAGTACAGATATAAAGGCTAAACCGTAAGTCTTCATAATCAGAAAGTCATGAGAGCTTTATTCCTACTTTCGTGAAAATCCTACTCCGACTGGAGTGCAAATAAGAAAAACAAAAGATCAAATTTGCCATTTTCGCTAATGCACAATTTCATCAACAACAACGGACCAACAACGGTGACCTCCTTTCTTGTAATGTAAGGACGTACCTAATTTTATTGAACACATACATCTGAATTGTATTGACGATAGGTACGTCGTTCACATATGGGTTATTGTTCTCGACTCTCGGGTTAATTTAATAATGCCAGTATTGCCATGCCTGATATGTGCCTTGCTCTTTTGCCTTCTGTGCAGGTCGTATTTGCAGTCAAAGAAGGTTTTTGAAGTAACTGTGATGATGATGCTGATGATGTGCATGCTGTGTGTCCTTACCACAAATAACCAAGTTATACTCATCAGGAGCATATTTTGAGAGTAAATCTTGGAAAAGAGTAAAGTAGTAAAGTAAGTACTCGGAGTACTCACATTCACTCGCACACAGCACAGCACAGCAAGCACAGCATCATCATTATTACAAACGCCACCGGCTGGCTTGCTCATTTATGAGCGTCTGTGTGTTATGACTGTGCGAAGTAATAAATGCCGTGGGGAGTCACCGCAGAAATGATATTTCAAGTTCCAAAAAAGTGAGATGTTCCTGATGTCACGGTGTTCCATGTCTCTCATTCAGTTATAGGCTTAGGCTGCTCTTGAAAGTCAGATGGTTCTCGACGGAAAAAAAAAAATATGCCAGTAATGTTTAATGTGTGGCAAAAAGGAACAACCCTGATGACGCTTTTATATGGCGAAAGCAACTCCAAACTCCATAATAATCCAAACACGCATACGTTGTACGTACGTACACAACTTCAATAATAACTATATAAAACTTAATAGATTAGGTTATATCTGAAAAATGCTCGTATTATTAGTTCAAGTCAACATGATTCTCTCCCTGGGATGATATTCTGATATATATCCTCATCTCGGGCTATATGGCCGTGTGCCACTAACTGATGGCTTTTCAGTTTTCACCAGCATTCGCTTATTAGATCATTTAGAAAGGAGATGAAGCAGTGAGGAGGCTCGGCTCGATTCGGATAAATAGGCTTTGGTGGAGTTTTGGAGTGCGTGATACATTAGAGAAATTGTCCCAACAGGAATTCATCCTAACGTTTTGTTGACCCGGTTGCGTTGCGAGTTGCGACTCTTCCTTCCCTCCGAAGACAAGTTATTCCGTCATATGGGACCGGATTATTGTCTATTCAAGAGTGGAATCTAAAGAAGCAAAGGAATTCTTTTTTTTTTTTTGGAATTCATCAGTTTTTCTCTCTGTGGTTTTAGGGAGGAAACCGAGTGAGTCTTGGATAGTTGGAGTAATAGTCTTTTCGCGTTGAGGATGGTTGTCTCTTTGGTTGATTTGGAAGGTGGATAAAAGCGTTGTTGTTGATGGGCTGCGACTGAGGTTCCTCGTTAGTTTAATACTTATTGGCTGTCAGCTTTTCCTCAGATATCCCTCCTGAAGCTCGTTAGTCCAAGGAGCTCTTTTCGCGTAGTTATAGTGGTGGCGATCAAGTGAAGGAGTGACCTTCTCCACAAGTAGTTTGCGATACTGGTGATGCTGGTGCTGCTGGTCAGTCAGTGGGTTATAAATTTTCTTACACCAAGTCGGTCGTTATCGCGCTCCAAGACTCATCCTTGATCTTTGATTCGCCACTGCAAAAGCAAAAAAATTGTGCAGCAGGGAGAAGGAATAAAACTCTCTGGTTTCAGAGTGGTATGCCGTGTTACTCAGTTTACAAGTGATAGGCTATCAGTGTTTCTCTGTGATTTCCGAGAATATTCTCGTGGAGGAAGGAGGGATAAGCGGGAGAAAATTCCCAATTAAACGGTTTTCCTCTTCGAAAGTCTCCCAAATCAACTCAACCTGGTTTGTACTTGGTAGAAATAGCGATTCCATCCAGTTTGTTACAGATTTTCACCGAATTCCCATAAAATTTCATAAAGAATGCTGAAGTTTTGTGGTGGAGCCTCATCCAGGCGGCGTCAATATGAAGTAACAAAAACCAAAAATAATAAGAAACATTTAATTTCTTTCATACTTTACTACATCACGAGGGAAAAAATTGAACCCGATCTATATGCATTTATGTTAATCTTATTATATGTTTTATCTTGTATTATACATGTATAATTAGAGATTGCCATATAACTGTTATATCACACCAAGTATTTTGATAAAGGGAGTAAAATCATCGACAAACTTGTCCTTCCCACTTAAATCGCATAATAGGGCAGTTGTTTTTACAAATTTTTCTGCTTTTAATGTTGTTTTTTTTTGCATTCACTCAATCTCATCTCATGATACATAGGTACTAGGTCCGTATAGATCTTGTTTGCTTGTCTGATAAAAAACGGCTCATCTCATTTATAGTGCATTGCCGACGCTGACACTCCTGCTGACACCCGACACATATTAGGCAACTACACATGCAATATGCTATAATGCTATGATGATTATGAATTGACACATGACAAGTGACTGACTATGACGAGTGAGAGTGAGTGCGTTATAAACTGGGATTTTATTGCAGTAAAATTCTCTTCCCTGAATGATCCCACATTTTATTAAACAAATTATATTTACTATATGGATAATTGAATAGGCAAATAAGAAAAACCTCTCTTTCGCCATATGCTGAATTCATTCAGGTGCTCTTCCGTTGTTTTATGACAAGATAAAACAGATGAGATGAACGATTTTGTTTATACCTTTATAACGCTCCCGTGTTCATTATGTATTTAACTCAACAATCTGCCACAACCATAACTGATTGCCCCCGAACCGAAACAGCTGAATGAAATTGCAAATTAGATTTCCCAACTCTCTCTCTCTCCCATCGTAAACCGCTTAGTGCAGAGTGAACTGAACTTTTAATCCGTGTAGAAAGGGGAGAGAGATATTGCATTTCATTTACGGACAAAAAACTTTTCGTAATTATTATACCACTCTAACTCTAAGCCCTGGCTTTTCCTTTCACGTACGTATACACAGGTGAACCCGGGTAGTAAAGGAGCCAAGTGTGGGATCAGAGATGGCGACTTGATATCCACCATTAATGGGCAGCCCACTGGAGAACTGACGAATGTGGAAGTGCAAAGGCTCATTAAGAAGAGCGGTGATCGTGTTACTCTCGAGTTGAAAGGTGCTGGCAAGAGGATGGGTGCTTCTGAAGGTAAGCAGTAATATAATTATTATTACAAACAAGTCATTCCTCTTTCCAAACTTTTATCACAGGGAACACTCTCTTCTTTCTGGTCACAAACATATTATAATTTTTAAATGAGTTCCTGTTTGCCTTCGCCAACTTTACCCATTCCGCCCGCTCATCTGAACTCTGAAATGCGTAAATGTTGATTTTGGTTGCTCGGTCGAAAGTGAACGATTCATGTGGAACATGACATATCGCCTGTGAAGATGTAGTAGCATGTAACAAACCATGTTTCCGTGTGTCCCCTAAATTAAATTTTTCGGCAAAGCTGAATTACTTCTCTATTTTTTGCTGCTGTTGCTGTTGTTATTTAAGTCGGAAATTGACTACAATCCTGCCATAATCTGCGTGTATTATAATATATTATAATACATACATCCCAGTTTGAAATCATTTTGTTCGCTCCTGTTTGTTCCTCTGATTCACACGGAAGTTGGATTATCACAACAATAGCAAGGATTTTAAAATGAGCAGGAATGTCGTCTCTGTTCCTTATCATTATACACATCAACAATATCAACATGACAAAAAGGCAGCCTGTTTGCGACATTATAAAAATAAATTGTACATAGGTATAAAAGGGGAAAACATGCAGGCTCTAAATTGTACAGATTATAACGTAAACATACAAAAATATAGGCTGCCATTGTTTACCTTCATGTCATTACTACTACCAACCGTATCATAAACTTTCTATGTAATCCTATTGTGATGATGACGATGATGATGTTGTGTCGTGGAGTGGACAGCCATTGTTTACGGCACACGCTCCTGGCCAGATAATGCGTGTTGCGTAACAAAAATACACAATAGAAACTCGCAGAGTAAATAATTTTCATTGCGAAACTCACGCATCTCTATACTTACTACCGTACCTAAAGAAAATGTCATCAGAGTAAATAAAATTCAGTATAGTTTAGTTGTTTTTTAAAAAGTCAAAATGGGGAGTTCTCTCAATTTAAGTAATGATGAAATGAATTTGAAATTTATTAGCGGCTCAAGCTGGTTGGAACTGACTGTGAGACTGAAACTGAAAAGTAGGTAATTCATGTAACACTTTTCTGACAATGTCGATCCATCTCTGAATGTCGTATTACCGTATTACCTAAAAGAAGAAGAAGACAAAATTCATCGACTTTGACTCCCCAACTTCAAACACGTTTAATGTCTTTTCACAGTTCATTCAGCCTGATCCGGTTGGCTTGCTAAAGGTTACAGAGATATTTTTTTCTCGAGTTCGAGCGAGGTGGAGAAATGTGAGGGAGCGAAAACTGGAGCAGTTTCCTCTTGCGGAACTAACTATAAGCGATTCTCTATGTAAATATCGCATTATCATCGTGATAGTCTTGAAATCCTTTCCTTCAAGAATAAGAAGAAGGAGAAGAAGAAGGTGTTTTAGGCACAGTATTATTACTGTGTTTTTTTTCTGCACACAGGAAACAAACCTTTCAATGCTCACAGCTCACGGGTTATTGACAAATGTGAAGCGGCTTTCAAGAGCGGAGCAGCAGCGCCTCCTCTATAATCTCAAACTGTCATGGTTGTACTAACCCAGATAAGAAGGAGTATTTATACGACTCATTTTTTTCATCAGAAAAAGAAACCCAAGTTAGCAGCGAGCGAGTGTGTATTGTTGACCTGTCACTACCAGGATGATTATATTTCTCAGCCCAGATTGACTTTTTTTAATACTTTGCTCTACACTATTGCTCTGTGATGATGACGACTGACGACTGCCGCTGGGTTGACATGACATGCCAAACTACCAAAATTACGGTGTGTGCAAGCAATGCATGCTCATTTTCATTCATTTACGCCCTATGGCTTATATGGAACAATTTTCCTGAAGCAAAGCTGAAGATGAATTCAACAAACTGGGCCAAATCTCCGCTCACTCAAATTTTTCTGCTGCATAATAATCGTATTTTTTTTTCTTTTTTGCCTGTTTGCACCACTTGAATGAAAGTTGACGACGACGGGAGGAGGAGGAGGAGGATGAATGGATGGATAGAGAGTGTGTATTATAGTACATATACCTACTTGCAAAACTTTTGGCCTTTTCGCACAGAAGAAGACATGGTGATACGATGAGGTTATATGATGATGATGATGATTCTCTTCCCAAAAGTGCCCATTATCATTCAGCCGATTAGCCAGAGCAGAATTGAATTTTACATGCATTAATGAATAATAATATTCGCGGCCAGCATACAGTAGTGGTCACACAGTAGTCTTGGACGAGTTGTTGGTTTGTAAGCGGAAAAGTTCTCCTTTTCTTTTTCTTCCTTCCTTGAGAACATTTCTGAGACCATTATTATCACACACACTGGCGCTACTAGGAAAAGGGGGATGATGATAATGACGTGGTGAAGTCGTCGGATAACACACTACACGGATGAATTGATGGTTTGGGAAATTTGCGGGCGTCAACCCTCCGGAATTACAGGGCTTGCACAGAAGCCCTCCATCATCAAATCCACTACGCTCTGCGCATAAAAAAATTCTTTAAAAACCTACTAAGCATAATTTGCGGAGGTGGGCACTCAAATAAAAATGGACTACCGTATCAACCAGCCCTCTTTTCTTTTGGGTTTTGTAAGATAAAAAAATGTCGACCTTTAAAAACCAGAATGGTTCTGGGGTTGTTGGTTTGTGTTGGTATGCTTGGTGCCTTTGGTGCTGGTATGGTGGTCTAATTGTATGCTTCGTCGGTATTCGGTGTCATAAAACAGCGATCTTGGTCGGGAGGACAAGGCACTTTCATGAGATGCATGCAGAGAATAGCAAATAATAAAAAAAGTGGTTTGCGTGGGTGTATGTTTTTCACAATAACTAAATGTGTGGACATGCACAGACTGGCTAAAACTAATCGCAATTTAAAAGCCAGAAATTCCTTGCAATAATAATAAAAACATGAGGATTCTCTTCTCGATGCCATGTCTTGTTTACAATGATCACTCAATGTAAAAACTAAAAGTAGTGCGAACAAACCTCAGGATTTGTGTGTACCCGTCTTGGAGACTTTGGTATGCTTTAGCATAAAACGACATGCACTTTTTCTCAAAGGTTTCAACCCTGGAACAACTCCAACATCAGCATGGAATGTCGTGCAACCTATCTATTTAATCAAGCACATACGTTGCCTGATTAGAAAATGGCATCGGCGTAAATATAGTGCCCGGAAAACTAGTGGGATTTGCTGTGCATATGGTGGTGGTCAACAAACTGCTGTAGGAGAATGGAGTGTAACAAGCAAATAAAACAAAATGGAGGTGAATTACGGTTGATTGTCGCGGTGGTGGTGTTCAAGAACGCCTCAGAGAGGGAATACAAAGTGGAATATTGTTTTTTTCTCCCTTTTTGTTTTTGGGTGCAAAAAACGACAAATGATATATAATGTAATGATCCTGTGAGCTATCCATCTCACTCCGTACTTCGTTCGTACATCGCACCTTTATAGGCTCTTCACGTCGGTCGAGGAATGCGCGTTTCTCATAAAACAATGATAATGACTGTGATGAAGATGATGATGGTGATGAGGAGGATTGCTTGCTATATATGCGAGTCCCATACAGTACACTACACACATGTCCATACATAATATTTTTCTTATATTTTGTATTCTTTGGTCCATCTATATTATCCTTGCATGCAAATGCACACTAAATATTCCCAGCCTATATTCTCTGCTATTCCTTCTTCTGACGTAGGTAAATCGTAATCGGTGGACATGGAGCGTTTTTTATAGGAATACCGTGAGCTAATTTTCATATTTCTTTAGTATGAAGTGGAGAGAAAAAGAGAGAAAAAAACTCTGACAAAGGATTTTTTGGAGATTTTTATCCTCTCTCTCTTGGTTGCAGTTGGTGCAACCAAAAGGATTTCAAGGGGAAAAAATGGGTAATAGTTGCAATGACGAAAATATACATAATATGGAATATCCTTTATAAACACTCGAGCAAGTTACTCACATGGCACTCATATGATGATGCCAGCAGTGCTTTGACCACTTTACTCTGCCTGCCTGCTGCAATATATGTACTCAAGGTGTGTGCTTTGTTGTTGGATTGTTGTTAGCAGTGAAGTTAGTTGTAAGTTGTAAGACGGAGATGAAGAAGTGTGTATTCCTTTTATCCTCTTTTACATCTGCTCCACAGAGCAGAGAGCTGCACCGCACCACTGGCAGACTGACTGACTGAGAGTGAGCTGTTACATCCTTCATCGTGATCATCATCACACCGTCTTATTATCCCCTCTATCCCCCTTTTTCAGCTTGACTTTATACCAGCGAACTAACCAAAACTTTCCGCATATGCTACCACTTACTTACTAGTTATGCGGAAAAAAAGAAGAAACTTATGGGTATCCAAAAAATAATAAGATATCGTCCATGCAGCGATAGTTTTGTGCATTCATACCCAAAAGAAATCACACCGTCTTTATCCTCTCCTCTCGCGTCTCTCTCTCTCTCACTCTCCATAACAGTTAGTAAATCCTGCAGACTGGGAGTCAGTAAAGTTTGGACATTCGTCTTTGAAGGAGCATTACAATCAAAAGTGGTCCGCTGAGAGGACTAATATAAGAAGAGTTTTGCAACTTGCTTGTCATGTCTTCATGTCCATGTGAGCAAGTGTGTGAGTCGATCAAACCTGTGTGCCGTTTACCCCTTGATACCAACCACTCGCTCACTGTGCTGCACTATTACTTACTACTCAATCCGCACACTTCTTAGTTCCACCCGTTATTGACACAAATGTAAACAAAAGTTGTGATCAAACTACCTTTAGGATTTTTACGAGGAGCGAAAAAAGTGAGGAAAAATATACGCCAAACGTATGCCACACTATATATCTCCGTTAGGTTTGCTATCAGCAGAATCGACTGAATCGAGTGTTGTACGCTGTGCTAGATATATTTATTGTTATGATAACACAGTATTAGGCTAATCGGCTCATTACTTTTTGTGTTTCATGCTCGTGACAACATGCTCGTCGTCACTCGCACTTTGCACTTGCATACGGCGAGATTTTACTAATAATATCATATAAGAGGTGGATTAGTGTTTTTTTTTCGTTCCTCCGTTTCTATTTGCATTCGTGTCCGGATAAAAAAAAGGTGGACGTGTGGGACATGGGATATAATATCTAACCTTTTTGGACAATATGTAACTAATTCTTCTGCGCGTACTTTACTTGTGCCGTGTGGAGCCGTGATCATTTTAGTCGCTTGTTCTTGCTGAAAAGGACAAAATAGGAAAAATGCGTCAGTCAGTAATTCAGTTTTATAAGCGTAAACGCTCCCCTGTTTCTCATTTCAGCAGTTCTCATTTGTAGCTGGAGTAATGTAATCACGGCTTCAGTTCAGTTCAGCTCATATTGCAATTTCCGGCGTTTGCTACTCGTCCTGTCTCAAAAAAATCTCCGATGAGTTGTTGTCCATTGGCGGAATAGCTAATAGTTGTATAGTGGTGAGAGGAGAGGAGAGGATGTAATTTATTATTTGGTAGCAAACCAGTAGTAACGCACCAGCGAAATCAAGGTATACTACATAGTAGACTGAATTTGTGGAAAAAGTGTAATTTTCGCGAGAATGTCTCCACGAGGAAAATGTGAACATCCTTTTTATTTGCCCTCCTCTGCAGGCAGGATATTATTATTGCAAAACTACATTTGTAAAGAACAGACACGACGGTGATGGGCCGATATGGAAATCATTACTACTACTGACAATCATGAAGCCAAGTCGCTTGATGATTCCCTCGCACGTTACATCACTCTGATGAGCTGAGCATTATATATAAATACTGCCAGTTCTCCGCTTTGGATTTGGACTGATCATTATATTACTTACCTGGTGAACTGTGCAAACTCTCTCTCTACAACACTCTGGATGAGATTTATTTTATTATGTATCACCAAAAGCGTGAACTGATGGCTGTCCTAACCTAACTGCCTGGCCTATCTCATAGTCAAATAAATGTAAGCTATTTGGCATGTGCTTGTTTTGGTCACCCTCCTCGGCAAGTAAATATGCTAGCCTGACATTCATTACGCTTCACAAGCAGAAACACCCTTG
>JAANSN010002792.1:0-21878 GCA_036850665.1 Dicranocentrus wangi
TGGTGTATTATTGATACATTGGTTGTAATATCTCTGGCAGCTGACAAAAGCTGCAGTAATTGTCTTGTTAAAATGTTTTCGTAAAGGTAGGAAAATCCGCAGGAGTAGCTGACGATGTGCTGTAAATAAAGAAGAAAATAGTATAATCATAATCAACAAGTGGAGTAAAGTCTGGGTAAAATAGAATTGTTCATTCAGGGCTCCTCAGATTTCATGAAAATCAATTCATGTTGACCATTGACGGTTTTAAACGGTAATTAAATACCCACTTTTGTAGTAACTAGATTAGGTTATATTAACGGGGAAACTTCAATCTTGGCAAGCTTTAGGGTTCCTAATGTAATATTTTTTAAACCCGGTGATGTAAAAAACCATAGGTGGTTTGGATCTCTTTAAATAGTTGAACAAATGTAAGTAAAATAAAAGGACAAATGAAGGCTAAATATTTCTTAAAAACAAAAACGAAAGATTCAGGGAATATCTTTCTTGGCCCATTCCCCGCCTAATTGATTGTGTAGGATTTTGATTTCTGACAAATCTAGTAAATATTATTGTAATAAACCAGGGGAAATAATTTTCAGACAATGCAATATAATCAATAAAGTATTTTCATAAGTTTTTCATACTGAATTCATTTACTATACTTTTTGAACAATCTCGCTTTTACATTCTTACTTGCTTCCCCAAGTACGTTCTCAACCGGAAACAACTGATAATATGTGCAGCAGTTAAACCACCATCCGCTTTGCAAGCATACTCCTTGAATCCCTTGAACAGAAAAGGCCAAGGCAATTGCTATTTCTACCGCTTTATCAATTAAATACTCTGAATAATTACTAAAGTAAGACATTCACATTGAATGAGTGCAGGATACTATTGTATGGTAGAAATACTAAAATTCATTAGTCTTTTTTCCCGACCAGGTATATAGGGAGTCGGCTGCTGGTGCACACACCATGTTATCAACTTATTCTTATCGGAAAATCCTAAACGAAATTTTCTCAGCACGAAGTGGAAAACATGAAAATGTAATTAATTATCGTGCCTCTGACAGTTCGCCAGCCCAAACTGCTGGCAGCGTGGTGAACCCACCAATGAAAACCAGTCTTGTGCCCGGAGCAAACGTCATTCTTTTTGCTTTTATCTCGATGTAATACGCAAAGCACATTACTACATACTCATATATATATATATATATACCGATTTATACTCGCAACAACAGCAGCATGGCACTCCGTTTATCCCGCTGCTAGTGTCGGGATCAGAAAGGGAAAAAAGGGGAAGAAAAAAAATGTTGATGGGATAACAGCAGCAGTGTGTTCTGCTGCTGCTGTGGTTGTGTGGACCCTTTTTTCAAAATGAATTCTTGCATTCTATTATTCCCCTCGACTTGCCTACTCTGGTTGGTTGATCAAGCCGGTTTTCTCTGCAAGCATTTTATCTTGATTGTGGAAATGGCTGGAAAAAATACAATGAAGGAGTTGCTGTTGTTGCTGTGTGTGTACTTCTCGGTTCACAAAAAAAATCAACTCCATGATTATTACCATATATGCGGAGATATGTTGAGTTGAGTTGAGTTGAGTACGCTCTCAAACTCAATCTCAAGTCTTGACTAGAGAATTTTTTTTTCATGATGGGAAGTCTATCGCACTACATACAATTATATATTTTTTTCTGTTATGCCTTTAAATGCAAGAGTAATGTATGCAGTTTAATGGGAATGCGTGCAAGAGTGTATCTCCTCTCCTATGTGAGCTGTTGTGTGGCTGTTGTGGATGCGATCTCTTCTTCTCAAGGGAATAGATTGGAATGTTGGGATCGTTAATGGTGAGTGAGTGGTGTGGTTGGTAGTAAGTAAGCCATTCAACATGATGTTAAATAATACAACGAAACGATGATGATTTTATCGGAACCCTTGTAACTCTCAGTCAACCTCATCTGTATTCCATGGCCATGGAATACTAACATTTCTTCTTCGTATCTTACCTAACCCACAGATATTTATTTTTTCAACAAGATTTATGAAGTTGATTTGGAAAGATGATATAGCAAAATAGCAATGGGAAAAATATATAGCGTGCTTGCGCTGCTGCTGACACGATACGACCAAGGGAACTTTTAGTCAATGAGAGTTGGTTGTAAGGTTGAATAGGTATTTGTAGGGTATTTGGAGGATGAGAGGTTTAGCATGGATAAAAATGCATGGGGTCGTGGCGTGTAGTAAAGTAACGTAGTTTTTTTGAGTCGTGATGAGCCCTTTCAAAAGTTTGCATGATTAGACCTTGGCTGCACATTAAAAATATATTTTCTGTTAAAATTTATTACATTTATAGTTGAAATGACAAGCGATATTAAATTCATCAGTGGGCGCATTCAAAAAACGTGAAAGGTTGCCCATATTTGGATGAAACATGGGAAGCGGAATCAGTTGTCACTAAATCATGTTGAAAGGTTACTAGAGTTAAAAGGAGACTGGGATATGATTTCATGGCATGAAAGTGGTCGTGAGTTGGAAAAATGTCATGCTTGTATGCATCTGTACAATGCGGAGAGGGACGCGTCAACAAAAAACGTTGGTAGGAAAAGTAGCGTTGCGTTATATACATACTACCTACTTTTCTAGGTATAATGCAGTCAATGCAGATGATCTTTGTGGGTAGGTAGATAGATGCTGATGTTGTGTAATAGGTATACATATAAGTTTCGAGTTCACTTTTATACGCAAAGACAACCAGTCAGACTGCTGTCATATGGGTTGACTCTTTCTCCTTCAGATGGAGCGGAACAGGCCGATAGGGTTTCCCCGTCAGCTCTACACAGCTCCGCTCGTCAGGGTTCATTTGTCTAGATTTGAATAGATAGAGATGGATAATATATTTCGCAGAGGAAACTCGATATTATGATGTTTCATAGTTTTATGAGAGCAAGAGTGTGTGATATCGGAATATGTGGGCTTGCTGCACATTGCACATACTCTTCATTTCATGCTTGAATATATATGTACACAGTTTTCGATTTGGGCAACTTTTAATACCCATTCTGACAAACATACTAATTAAATCAAACAATTCAAGAGGGTCTCGCTTGACATTTGTAATTTGTTTCTCATAGGGTAAGCAATTAAATACATTTTTTCCTGTCAGGTTGATCATAGTAGATTTTTCTGTGGCTCCGAAAACGCAGAAAGTCCTGGTTCAACTTTGCACATATGAGCAGGTCCAAAGAGCAAGGTGAGGTAGCTAAAATATCATCATCGTATCGTATGTTGTTTCACTCGCTTGCTTGTTAATGTCGAACACCACATGTGATTCTCAAGTCAATATGCATGGAATGAGACAGATGAGGAGCAAATGTCGGCATGTTCAAAGAGTGGAATTTGACAAATCTCTATTTATAATTACAGCCTCAACGATTATTGCAACATATATCGCAAAGACAATGAGGACAGGCAGGAAGAATACGTGACATTTGGAGCATTCTCATTTGTACGCAGATAGGTAATATGATGCTGTATGAAAAAAATGCGTGATAGCTTCAGCGGCAATATGCCTAAATGACTTCGGCTGCTTTAGATGTTACGACATTGCAAAAAAGTGCAAATTATTATTATTATTATTTAAAAACATGAAGTCACAGTCAATAAAAACTGCAGAATGCAACTCATAAACCATGATAATAAAATAATGCAGTTTAGCTACGGGCTTTATGCAATGTGCACAAGACGGTGCGTTTGCAATTTGCATGCAGGCTGACCAAAGAGCTAGGACCGTGAAGAACAACTTTTGTAGAACATCACGTGTCCTCATATTGCACTTTTAAAACCAACAACACATTGACGTATATGCAGTACTTCAGGTTCCTTTATTGCTTAGAAGATGACAAGATGAGATGAGATGATTACTCTAACACTGCTCAGCTGAGAAGTCCAATTAAATTCGCAGGGTGCACCAGTGAATATAATATTTTATTTGAGGACCAACTTTACACACTACCATTATCATGCATTTCTCAAGTTTAAATTGTATTATTTCAGGAAAAACTAGAAAGCAGAAGCACACCGTGTTATTGTGCCATGGCTGACTGGAATGGATTCAATTAGTCCGCAAGTTAATTACCAGTTGCGTCCATGAAAAATGCAATTTCTGGATGTGAATGAAAGTGAGTTGTGGTTGTGGTGAGAATTTCTTGAGTAATTAGAACGTACGCGTACCCAGTGAACTTTCCTTTTTTGGGATTTAAATCTGCATCAAAGTTGTTGAGATCGTTTCATTCATATTTGGTTTAGTTCATTATTCAAGTACTTTCAATCAATATGTATTCCAGTGTGATTTTAGAGATTTCATGACATGTTATGTGTTATGTTATGTCCGATCAGATTTATTATTAAGCACACGAATACATAGTTGGAGTAGGTGTGTGGTACTTCGATGGGTTGAGTTGAAAAGTTATAGCAGAGTTTCTTACCTTTCTTCCAATTAATTTCAGAGTATCTGATATTGTGTAGCATTAACCAAACATCCTGGCGGAAGCATGTGGACTGCAACGAGAATGAGGAAGATGCAAGTTTTTATGACACATATTGTGGGGTGAATAGTGAACACGATTACATGAGCTGGCCAAGAGCAAGTGCGCATTTCATATTTCATATACCTATGTCATATGAGATGACCAAAAAATGACAAAACCCGACAAAAACACCACATTTTTGTAACTGTTCAAATAAACTTAGTTTTTATTCAATGAATGCTTCATTTTGTCAATTTTTCCTTTTTTCTCACAAATAATTCTTTTTTCTTCGTTCCACTATCTCCGTGTGTCTACTCTCACTTTAGTACATACATAAAATTTTTGTGATCTACGCTCTATAAGTACAATAAAATACCGGGAGAAAAAACTGGATCATCATGTTCGTTTTGTTGTCACTTAAATTATTACAATAGTTTATACGTTTTGTTGCAACACATAAAACATTTTTTGTTTTCTAAATACGCAACTTTACACGAAAAAGTACACGCATAGTACATCAATATATATATAATATATATATTATTATTATAATTATTGGATTAATATTTTTTAACTCTCAACTACCTACACTATTCTTCTTATCATTATTATTGTTACATCTATGATAATACACACTTTTATTTTCCTATATTTTACAGAACCTTCCACAAAACATCTAGTACGCTAGCTAACTGTAGTATTAAACCTGTACAGGGAAATCCATTCTAAAATCTACGTCTTCTACTCACTTTTCTTTCTTTAAAACACAGGCAAAAGCGCGGAGCAGTAGTACAACATTTCAGTTTTTCCCTAATAATCAAACAAAAACGGAGAGAAAAAAAAATCATCATCATATCATCATGTAGAGATGTTCTTTTATCCTCGCTGAATAAAAATGCTTACCGTGCGTGCCTATCTAAAATGTATATGAGACCACCTACAGATAATACATAAGTCTAGTTATACACATTTTTTTTATATATTAATAGTCTAGTCAACCACACAACCAACACAACTTCTACCTGTTACCAATATACAAACAATAAATCACGTCGACAGCATATACATCAACTATTACACACATTCACAAGCACAATCTTTTCTGTTTTTCAATGAACGAGTAGATTAGCATACAATGTAGTCATATCCATAATATGGGTAATAATAATATATGGTCTAGTCTGAAAATCTGAATGCAACTGGGGATCGATGATGATGCATGCATGCATAGTATATAAAAGGTATTTCTCAAATGGTAAAAGTAAACAAGAGCAAAAAAATAGGTAAAACTTGCTGCATATTATTATTATTATTTTGTTGGAGATGGGAAAAAAATCAGAAGAAAAATGACGGAGCAGTAACAGCAGCAGCATATATAGTGTAGGTCATAATAATAATCTTGTAGATTTTTTATATTTCTAACGTTCATCTTCTTCTTTTTCTTCTTCTCTTGTTTCTAGTCTAATGTGTACTATTTACATGACATTTTTAGAAACCTAAGTGGGATTGTTGTGTTATATACCAAGTTAGACTTAATTTTAAGCATATAATATTATGTTGATGATCATTTTATAGTTACCTCGACTTTTACATCCCTGACTCTTTTGTATTTCTTTTTAAAGGGGAGTATAGCGTTGATGATTTTTACTCACAAAAAATGATTTTAAAAGAGGAAAATTTTCTCAAGGGATACATTTTGGAGGAGAGAGAGGGCTTCTCAAAAAACGGGTTTGATTGAAGAGGACTAATAATACATATGTATTTTTTAAAAAGACTATATTATTGGAAATCTTTTTTTATCCTGATGAAACAACTACGAGTCTAATTTGAATTGTAAAATTGTATTTATCTATTTATTTAGTAGCCAATATGTTAAGTATAGTAGGGATACCTATATATATTTTTTTGTATAAATCCTCGTGATTTGTTACCGCAAAAAGAGTAGCACTAAAGAAATTAAACTTTTTTATTTCTTTTTACAGCTCACACTTTTTTCATAATAATCATAATTGTTTTCTTTTTTGTATTTGCCAACTCGAAGGGAAAACAGAAGGGTAAGTAGAAGCAGATGAACTTTAAATAGCTTTTTTAGTACACATATAATAATTAATGCTTGTATATAATATAAAAAAGTCAAAGTTTTTTTTTGTAAAATTTACTGTTTTTGGTTTCATTCACTGTCTGTACTGTTGCTTGCAGTCAGTGTGCATACGATGCTCACAGGGTAAAAACGAGGTTTTATCGCTGACCACTGGTGTTTGAGGGGTTGTAGCGAGACCTGCAAAAATGTGAAAAAGGAAGGGGATTAGAGAAAATATATAAAAATCCAAAAGTTTATGCAAAAGAAGGTTGTGATTTTCACACCCGTTCCTTTTTTGAAAATATATAAAATAAGAAAACCGGCAGAGCGGCAATCAAAAGCGGGAGCCTCAATTAATGAAGCTTTCTAGAGTGGAACGAGCTGTGAAAATTTGTCGTCACCAAATTGCGAATTGTGTGTGTGATACCATCACTCATATATTATGATTCCGATGAGACAGTTCTTGCCTAGTTCCCACATAAATCATTCAAGTCTTTTTTTTCCTCCTCAGTTTTACCACTTTTACGTAAAATTATATATATGTGTGCAGTAATAATAATAATATGCACACCCTCACAATATTATTAGCCTTGACTTATATCAAACTTTTTATCGGGATCGTCATCAGCAGTAGCAGCAGCACCAGAGTTCTTTACATTGGAATAGCGGGGGAAACCATTATTATTCGTTGGTTGAAACGCCTCAAATTACACAAGTCGAATAGCTTGGATGGATGATGACGATGACGAAGACGACGGTACTCTGGGTGCTTCAAAAAATGGCCATTATTATTGCAAGCTACAACAAACTGCATTATTGTAATAATAATCCCGACGACTTTATATGCGATATGTCTTGTTATCCCTGTAACGTATCACTGATAATAATGACATGTTTTGCCCTTTTACAAGTGCAAATGAGTAGGGGTTACTTTAGGCGTGTAGTTTAGTGCTTTAAACGCTCGCGATAGGAGCCTGTTCCAAGACAATAAATGTACTTAGCGTATCAGCTCAGCACTCTGAAATAAAATAATTAGACGGAAATTCCCATCAGTTTTTCTAAACCGTCTAGAAGATAGACGGACGCAACGCTGCTGGGCTGTATTGCGTGCCTGCCTGTACAAAAATATATGCAATTCTGCATGTAATTGGTTGAACAAAATGAGGAAAAAAGGTTTATTGTGAAATTGGTAAATATTGCAAAAGAAAAAATGGGAATGGGAAAAACATGGGAGGATACACAAGTTTATACACGCAAGGGAAGCGCTACTAATGTGCCTCCAAAGAAAAAAGAAGAAATAAGAGGATTGCAGCAGGTATAAACACTTGATTTAAACAGCAACGTTGTAATAACTACGATGTAATTAGGGGAATCTAAAACTGTAAAACTTGATTGTTCAGTCAGTGTAATATGGGTAAATACTTGCAATTTTTGTGGACTCGTACTGCTACTGTTTCATGTTGTGTCTGGGTGGTGGTGGTGGTGGGAAGGCTGGGGTGAGTGGGAACTCACGCCAAGGAAGAGAGACCTCTCTGCTTTTATCGTAATTGCTAACAGTTCAATTGTATCGCAAAACGGAAGAAAAAAGTTAAACGATTATTGCCTTTAAAGAAAATGCGATAATATCGACTCCGCGCCGAGGTAAACTTTGTTGGCTATCAAAAAATGACTGTGAAGCTTGGTGAAAAATTATTACTAAGCCAAGTACATACAATAAAATTTTTTGGCACTAGATTTTTGCCAGGTGTAAACCAACAGGACTCAAAACTAAAACATTTCACCATTTTCCACATAATTACTTTTGAGAAATGGAAGCAAACACTTATCACTTCTAATCCGATTAATTAATTAAAGGATTCCGCTCTAATCATATCGTTTGCGAGCAGCCGCAAAGTTGTCAAATAAAAAACAGAATTTTTCATTTCCTTTTCTGGGCTCATATCAGCAAGTATATCAAGTAGCTGTTTTTTTCTCTCTCAACTCATCTTCCCGATAAAAATTGAGACAGGTTTGAGCAGAGGGAAAATAAAAGGGATAGGAGGATGGGATGGGAAGGTTGAAGAGGAGGAGGAGGGTAAAAATACAACAACATTATTGATGAAGGGTTTATATAAATATTAGGAATATTGTATTAGCATGTTGGANGGTTTATATAAATATTAGGAATATTGTATTAGCATGTTGGAGTAAAATAAATAATATTTTACACGAAATAATTAAGGAAAAAAGGGAATAGTTTTTTCAGGTTTTTTTCTTTCTTTCTTTCATTGTATTAACTCTGCAGTTCTTTCTGAAATGCTAAAGAAGCCTCTCTCTCTCTCTCTCTCTCTCTCTCTCTCTGATTCAAGATATCTTTCTGGTTGTCAGTCACTCAAGCCTTGTCTTTCCGGCTGTTGATATTATCGGATTTTTTGGTTTGTTAAAAAAGGGCAAGACCTCTCGAGTTTGAGCTTGCAATGTCGTTGTGCTTCACTGCTTAAATATACAACAACGGTGAATCTCTCGACTCGCCTCGTATTCACGCAATATAGGAGATTCTTAACATGATGATGATCATGATGATGAGCATTATTATTGCGACTATATACATATATAAAATGGTTGAGCAGTTTTTTCCTACATTTTTCCCCTGTGAAATGAGATATTATGCAAAGAAGCTAATGTTTATGCATTTGCAACAAATTTTTTTTTCTTTCATGAGATATCATTCAATCCACTTTTTTTCAAAAACATTTTCCCCTCAAAAACCTACCGCTACTTTATATTACGACGAGAGAAAAAAAATCGTTCACAGAAGGCGAGCTGCTCAAGTTGAATTTAAGAAGAAGAAAAAAAACTTGTTAAAAGGCAATACAAACTGTGCCTATTTATGTAGATTAAATGATTAGCCCAAAAATACTAATCCACATTGAAGCTCCATGTTTCGGCGGCTGTGCAAAACGCTCTGACGAAGTCATGTTATACTTTTCAGCCTGAAAAACCTCAACTTTATATAGGTATACATATCAGCTCTTTTTCGCAACCTTAAAAGAAATATATACGCATCAACCAAAGTAGTAGTTAGTTATTTTGTGCACCCTCACAAAATCTACAAGACTAGAAAGAAGAGAAAAAAAATGTACCGCACTACTGACTACACACTCGCACACTCTCAACCCTTCAGCACTCGCAAACGCAAAGGTAGAGCGAGGAAAAAAGCTGTAGCTTCTGTAGGAAAAAGACTTTTTGAATCCAACCTTTTTTACATCTATCTCAGTTGGTGCTAATGCTTTTCTTATGTTTTATGATTATCTCGCTCTCTGTCTAAACTCTCTGGAGGAAAAAGAGGAGAGAAAAAAATGATGGTGGTGGCGGTGGCGGTAGTGGTGGTGTAGATTAGAGTTCAAGCAGTGCAAGCAATGCGTTCTCTCCTTATGTTCAAAACTGTCTTTCCCGTTTTTTTCTCTCGTTTTACAAGAGATACGCATTTCAAAGTGTGATGATGAAAATTCATCAGGTAGAGAGAGAGGAGAGATGAGACCTGTCTCTCTCTCTCCGATTGTCTCTAATTGCAGGCGGAGAGCCTAAGCCTAAGAACTAAAAACTCTTCTTTTTTTTGTTACTTTTAATACATAAAACATGGACTCCTTTGACTCTCTCGCAGGGAATCAGGGTGATGCAATCTTTTTCTCTTCCCTTTTTGCAGTAGTAGTGAGTAGTGATGCTTTCGCTAAAACAATCATCGTGTTCCCCCTGTGCATCATCGTGTTACTCCTTAATTGGCTTGTTGAAACTTGATACTTGTTCACCAATAATACATATCAAAAATCCATCCTTCAACCCTACACGGTTTTTGGTTGGAGAACAGCTAGAGCTCATTCTACTCTGAAGAAGAAAAAAAATTGGTTCGACAAGAACACAACTTCTCTCACACAGATTATCATTAACTAAAAAAAATATGTTATTGTAATCCATGCATGCCCTGCTGTGTGCTACTACAGCCTGTCGAGAATTGGTTCACCTATTCATTCAATCTCTTCTTTTTTTTGCCAAAATATATCCTCCTCGATCCTCAATATATAATATGTGTATTGATTGTGGAATTTTCCTTGATTAAAAATCCCATGTACACCAGACCACAACCAAACCACCACCACATTTTTTTTGTATCATGTTCAGTGTCAGTTAGTTGACTGGGTGCCTATCTATATAATCAAAGAGGAGAAAAAAATCTGTGCTGTTACTACCATAATATAATGAATGTGTACGGGATTGCGATTGGAAAGCTCGTCTACGCCTACTTGAATTGATGAAATCCAATCGCCAGTTGTGAAGCTACATCTTTGCAATAACTAGGCCTGGTCGCGGCCGCCTAGCCCACACAACTTTGACTGTGCAACCTAGCGTTTTTCAATTTGAATGCAAATATTGTACTTGTTGTGGCATACACAGACAGGCAGAGTGGAGGAAAGAGAAAAAGAGATATGAGGAGTGCATAACTTATGAGGAGAGGAGAGGAGACACAAGAGTGCTACGCACAAGCTTATCAAAAAAAAAGTTTTTTGCTGTTGTTGTTGCATATTTTAACTCCTTCAATTAAGGGCTGTGTTCCTTGTTAAAAAGCTTGCATTTTTTCTGTCTAGGTCGCCCCTTACTACATCTTTGCAATAACTAGGCCTGGTCGCGGCCGCCTAGCCCACACAACTTTGACTGTGCAACCTAGCGTTTTTCAATTTGAATGCAAATATTGTACTTGTTGTGGCTACACAGACAGGCAGAGTGGGGGAAAGAGAAAAAGAGATATGAGGAGTGCATAACTTATGAGGAGAGGAGACACAAGAGTGCTACGCACAAGCTTATCAAAAAAAAAGAAGTTTTTTGCTGTTGTGGTTGCATATTTTAACTCCTTCAATTAAGGGCTGTGTTCCTTGTTAAAAAGCTTGCATTTTTTCTGTCTAGGTCGCCCCTTACATACTTATTTCTTAAGGTTAAAAGTTGAGTCGCGAGAGAAAAAAGAAAACGTATATCGTGACTTCAACCAGAGTACCTTGCGTTCAAACCTCGTCGTATGTACATGTCAAAAATTTTGCTGATTGTTTATCAGAAAAAACAAGGTGGAATTGATTGGCAGTTAGCAAAATGGGAAATGACATTTGTGGATTTATCCATATTATCATCCTGTCTTCAACAAAAAAAGGTAGCTGCGATTGGGATTGCGTTTTGTTTTTGCTATACGTAGGCAAGTAGAAACCAGTCACGACTACACTTTTCTAGAAAAAGAGTCCTTGATCCTCTTTTTGGAAACAAGAGAAAGAGTTATGTTCCGCGAGTGGTGTCAAGTTGGCTAACTGGATGTTGTGCTAATGGGCATAAATATTCACGCAATTTTGACCTACATTAATGCTGCTGCCACTCAACGGATGGATGCTGATGGTGACGGTGACGTGTGAATCCTTCATTGTTTCGTGTTGGGTTCGCGAAAATTGTCATCGAGTTACGAGAACAGAAGCGAATTATGCTAATGCCCATAAAAACATTGCAGGTTGTGACAACAACTGCCTATATAACATCAGACAAGGCGCGATGAGGAGGGGATGACAGAAAATTTATGCTTGCAGTTTGAAATATATTATATGTTCGCGTTCTATTTCCAAACATGAATGAACATGGCTGGCGACATATATTATCTAACAGGTTTTTTTCAGGAGGGACTACTATCGACCCGTATTGAGTAATGGTATCGTGCAACTTGCAAAAAATTTTATTGGCGACGACGAGTAGGTCTTAATATACGTGATGAGCTAATGATGGCTAATTTAATTTGTAATTATACACTTACTTATGATGACCGTGATGATCTTGAGCTTGAGACTGAGATGCTGCTTGCTGAGCTTGCCTCTGACTATTTTTCTTATTTTTCATTCGGCGATTTTGGAACCAGATTTTTACCTGAAAAATTATACCAAAATTAGCACTCATTAATATTCTGATCATTCTCACAGCTTAAACACTCGCGTGTGGATGGATAGTGGTTGCACCACCCATTTTCATTTTCTCTGGGACACTCCTTTGCAATCAGCCACACTTTTGGTGCAGCTCCATCTCCAACCAAAGGAGGACCACCACCACCAAAAAGTAATATTAAGCAGGAGAAAATTATCAGCGAGAAAAAGGGGAGAATATTGGGCACGTTGTTGAACGAACCTGTCTTTCAGTGAGATTAAGATTTCTTGCCAGCTCCCATCTCTTCTGTTTGGAGACGTAAGCATTAAATAGGAATTCTTTTTCCAGTTCCAACGTCTGGAATTTGGAGTACGGCTTCCGTTTCTTCCGAACTGTCACGTTCCCCGTCCATTCCAGTGGGTTTGAGCTCATAGGAACTCCTAGTCAAACAAAACGAAGAAAACAACACACATTATAGATATAGTGTGACGACGAGCCACTCCTTATATATATTTATATATAACTCTGTTTCACTAATTCATTTAGTTTCCCATCCTTCCAAGCAAAGCAAAGCAAAGCAATACACCAGATCTAGACCCAATAGGGATCTACTGAGGCAGCCAACCGCTCACAAAAAAAAACAGCGATACAAGCAGCACCACCATCACCACCCGAAAAAGAGAAAATATCTAAGTTGACAGCAGCAATGGAAAAGAAGAACGAAAAGAGAAGAAAAAAAGAGACAAGGGAAACGAACCAAGAAAATATCAGTGGTATTAGTAGAGAGAGAGAGAGAGAGGACGAGACAAAAAGCTAAACAAGATGGAAATGGAAAAAGTATTAGGGCGAATACAATTTGGTAAAAATGCCGTCCAAGACAAAGGACACGGAAAGTAAATACTTTTTTTGGGAAGACCAAGTTTTTTGAGTTGTGCATCAAAAACCTCACAACTATTTTTTTTCTTCTTCCAAAAGGGGGTTTATTCCCGAAATGGGTTGTGTGGGTGCGGGTGTGCGGAGGAGAGGAGGCTTCGTTAATTTAACTTTTTTTTCCTTTCCCCGACTTAACTTTCTAAACAATTTATACAAGTGAAATGAGCCTTTTTGTTCCATTAAAAATCCTGGCATTTAGAGGGAAAATGTGAACGGGCTACAAATTAGGGACCACCACTTTTTATCCCTTGATTTATTAAAATGTGATGCGCATTTTGTCAAGGGCGAAGTAAAGAAAAATCCTGGCATTTAGAGGGAAAATGTGAACGGGCTACAAATTAGGGACCACCACTTTTTATCCCTTGATTTATTAAAATGTGATGCGCATTTTGTCAAGGGCGAAGTGAAGGCAAGGGTATCTCAAGAAGAGAAAAGAAAGAAGAAAAAAAATGGAGAAAGGAGCCCGAGCACAAATCACGCGAAGGTGGCTCAACATAATCACAACAACAAGAGAAAAACGAGCAAGAGGTTTCTTTTCTGGTACACTAAATTAGGATCAGTTTCTGACAGGCACTAATCCCTCTTGCAAGACTAATGTCAGCTCTCTCCGCCAGAGACATCGTCGGCATCATCATCATCATCCTTTCATATTTATATATTCTTGTAAGAAAACTCGTTCATATCTTTTTGCTCGGAACAAAAAAAGTTTTCATTTTTATTCATTCACGCGGGTCACCACCACGAAACGTGACGCCCGCGCTGAAATGGCTAAATGAGCCAAGATGAAGAAGACAAGGAACAAAAATAAGTAAAAACTTGTGCCCTTGTTTTTATCAGAATCTAATCCGAATCTATGACTTAGCTGTAATGACACGGCTTAAAAGAGAAAAAGTAGGAATGGAATTCCCTTTATTTCATTTCATTTCTTTTCTGCCTGGTATTATGAACGATGGTCTGAAATAACGGAGGATATGTGCATCCCATCGTCGCGTCGCCTCGTCGTGGCCTTCTATACAAAATTGGGAGTGAGAGCTCAAGCAATATAACAGCGACATGCACAGACCGTTTTTTGCTCGATGAAGGAGAACGTGTAGGAGAGATCACTAATCCAACTACAATTGTCTCACCAAACAAGTCAAGCCAAAATCATTCACTATTTTCCCTCCTTCTTCGAGGGAAGTGAAATGAATGAGAGGCGTAAGTCAGAGAAATGAAGAAAACTCCGAGCGATGAGGACTATCACTCTGTTACGCAACAAGCGCGAGTGTATTGTAGGTATATATGGTAGAGAAAACTATTTGATTCTCTGATGACGAATAATCATCATCATCATCGTCCCTGACTATTCCTCCCTCTCTCGTTTTTAGCTCAAATATACACAATACAAACGAGAGGAGAGGGGAAATGGTGACGATGAGTTTGTGCGTAAGTAAGAGCAGCACTGATATACTGAATATACTCTCCCGAATGAATCGACTTAAAGGACGTTTTACTCGTAATGACTTTTTTCCAAAGGGATATAGGTTTTGCCGGCGCGGCGTACTTTGTATGTTGAAATTGGAGTTATGTAGAACAATTGATACATTGAATTCGAGTTGGAAAAAAGGAAGAGTCTCCAACGAGAGCCGAGAGTGGTCTCTTCTTTTGTATGGAATGACGTGTGAAAATCCGGATTTGCATATTAGCCAATCTTGTATAGTTGTTAGTGAAAAGAGGGTGTGTTCATCAATGAGGTTGTGTGTGCGTGCCATTTGCAAAATCTGATATTCGTGGAGGAATTCAATTAGAATAAAAGCTTCTTCATGCCCAGCCGAACCTTTCCAATGATTAAATCATGCATTTGGACGATGCAATAGGGAACACAGTTGAGTTGAGAGGCAAAATCTCTGCCTGCAACCTTCAACCCCTTTTTTCTACAATTTTTTTTACAATAGGATTGGTTCACTTTGCGCTACTCCACTCACTGTCTAAATTGAAAAAAAAGAACAATTACTCTGATTTCAGTAACGAGGGGTCTAAAAAAACGTTGACATTTTTTTGCATAGCATAATGTTATACAACTGGAGACCATTCCTGTCTTTTGTGTACATAGGCACACTACTCGCCTCCTTTTGTATGACAAAACACAAGAAACTTTCTTTTTTTTTCTCCGGGCAACTTTAGTTTTTTTCTTCTTCTTCTTCTTTTTGAGTCAGTGATTTCTGCCTATTTTGAAATTCAATGGGGTATCCCATGAAGATTCCAGATGTCCTCTGTAGATACATTTACTTAAAGACTTTACTAAATCCATACCTATCCGGGTACACACAAGTGTTTCCAGTTTTTTGGTGACTCAATTCTCTTTTTTTTTCTTCTTTTTTTCCTGTTTCAGCTTCCAAAACGAGATATGCTTTCAGATGAAAAACCTGGTTTCAAAATGAAATGTTTGGATATCATCATCTGCTGTGACGATTCTCTCTTCTTCTTTTTTTGGAAAGAAAAGCTCAAAAAAATGTTTTCCTTTTTTCAGGAATATGTGTGTGTATTTTTCTGAGTGAGTAATCCTCAGCTTTACTTTCCTTCTCCTGTTCTCTTTGCTTTCTTCTTCACACACTCAACAAAAGAGAACAGCTTTTCGGAACAAAAAAAAACAAACCAGAGAGAGAGAGAGAAGCACATATATAGCAACTTGTGAATCCCCATTCTCTGCTTTCCCCTCTCTACACCACCAGCAATCCTCCTTTCCCAGTGGGAAGTTAAGTCTGGTTTATGCAAAACGTGTAGTAAGGATTTAGGGAAAAAAGAAAGAAATCTCCACTTTTTTTTAGTTTTTCTCTCACAATATCATCACATGCAGCAGGGTCCCAAGCAAAACAATTCCCCCCAGAATGCATACACCCCACACATTAGAACAACATGCAATGCAATATATCCCCCCAAAATATTGTGTGGTCCGCTCCTACTACCCCCAAACCAAAAAGCATACAGTTAATGAACTAGAGACAAGAAAAGGAAAGAACGTACGGTAAGGATAGACTTCATCTCTACTTTTCCAATACCCTTGTGATGATCCGAGCTCTAGAAAGAGGGAAAGAAAAAATCGGCTACTTTTAAATGTGATTCATAAAACAAACTGTCCTTAAACCACAAAAAGAAGAAAAAATGCCCATCCATCCCCCACGACGTTATTATTACATTTTACACAATAATATATTATGCTAGTATATATTCGACAAGATTCGAGATGCACGCGATATCATTGATTAGAGTAACGTAAAGTAAGTGAGGATGCACGTTTATTTTACACCATATGTTAATAGGTTGCTATATAAGCTATAGATTGAAGTGAACTTGGCTGCTGCTGAAATATGGTTATGGTTATTGGCTAATGATATCGTTAAATCACCTCTAATCTTTATTTTTTCAAGTAAACTCTAGCCGCATTAGCACGTAACAATGTCATCATCATCAATCCCATTGACGAGCAGAGTGGCAGAGTCGACGAGTCCCTAAGCTATAGTTTCTAAAGTGGATTCACATATAGCGGTGGTATAATAATATAGGTGGTGTAGACTCGAGCTCAAGTCAGGTAGGACTATCTCACTGCAGCGTTATATTTTGTTATATACCCGAATTTGGATAGTCTAGCTAGAGGGATGCATATGCCAGAGGAGGAACAAGGTAAGCTATAACAATAATAATAATCATTATGCTTGATTGGCAACAGCAGTTTTGATGGCTCATTTGATGTTAGTGGAGTGTCGTTGAGAAGACTACACCGCTCTATCGTGTATCCTCATGCAACTTTGAGGAGGCTTTCTAACCAGCAGCTAGAGCTAGATATATAGTTGGTTGGATTTGAGCATAGCAGGCTACTCCAATCCAAAAGGCTAGCTACCGAATGTAATGTATAATGTCATTTTTTGTGTTATTTAGCGTTTTAAAAGTGTTTTCCTGTGAGTTTTCCTCGTAAATTGTTGACTAAAATGTCTTGTTTCATTCTTTGTTGTGGGGTCCCATTCCGTACGAGTCGGAGGTATTATTATTATTTATCCCGAAATTCACTTTGAGCTAAAAGAGTGTCCATTTTTTTTTCCTCGAGTTCCATAATGGGAGTCGCAACTGTCAGCAGACTATTTACATTGAAAGTACTTTGAAGAGAAAAGGAGAGAGAGAAGTGTACGGGGAAATATGTGCACCGCACTGTCTGTAATTTATGGCACAATTAGAGTTCATCCATGCCCACACCCGAGCCCTACTATCACATCACATCACCGGCCAAGCAGCGAGCTAATATGCTTTTATTTATGTAGTCTTCTTTTGGAATTGCTCCCGTATTTTTTGCTGGCGTAAATAAATCAGAGAAATCAGTGAGAAGAGAGTAGTGGATTAGGATTAGAGCGAGCATGTCTTTGCTCTGCTTCTTTTTATGCGATATTTAGATTAGCCATTTCTGCCATTCAGCTGATTTACGTGTAATTACTCAACTTTGTTTGAATTTACACAGGGATACAACTACACACACACGTTATATCTTTAAGGATTTTACAGAATTTTGTATGTACCTTGGCCGTTGATTACCAAGTTTTATGGATTGTAAAAAAGAGTTCTTTTTTAAAACTATTTTTAAGTTTAGCTACAAAATAAATATATACCTACACCAGTTGTTGTAGTGGTACACCTATTCAAATGTTGTTCTTTCTTAAATAATGTTGAATTGCAAGTTTACGGAATTTTCTACGGATTTTGCAATCCCTTTTGAATGCTACAAAGTCACAACTCATCAGAATGGGAGAAGTCTTGAAGCCTGAAGGGAATGTAAAAGATTTTCATTTTTACATGTAGTTTGGTTGTTTACAATTTACAACTTGAAGTTACATTGGGCACGACTGTGAATATCAATTAATTAGAAAGGTGCAGAGAGCAATAGGTAGATTTTGGTACAATGTGTGAACAAGGGAATGCAAAGTATTTTATTTTATTTGTTGTTGTATTTTCTTGGTTTTAGTGAAAGCAAGCTCATGAGTTGAAATCCTTTTTTTTATCAAGAGTTTATAACGACTTGTTAATGCGCAATCTTCCATGTTCCTCCACGCCTTTTCCGTTCAGCTGCAGCCGTAATAATAATAGTGCAAATAAAAAAGTTATTTTTCATGACGGGGTCGGATCCCCTGACCCTATTTTTTCATTCATATATAGAGCTTCACCTAGACAAGTGAATGAAATTTTACTGATGTGCTTCAAAGGAGTGGAACCGACAAAAAAAAGTACGGACCATCTTGTCGGCTCGACTGCACTGCTGGTCCTGCTCATATCCACTAATATCCAGTTGAATTAAGTCAGGAATATTTTGTTGTAGTTTGACCTTGCGCTTTTATTCAATCGGAATCATATCCATCATTCCATACAAGAAGCCAACACACATTATGAATGTTAATCACACCGACAAAAAAAGAAATCTTGCGCGTGACAATAAGTCCTGATTTCCAAACTTTTCGATCACGTCGGGATTTATCCGTTTATTCCAACCTTTCATAACTGACTACCTTGCGGGTATAGTATATCTATGGCATTTAGAATTCTACCAGGTTTTCGTAAAATAAATAGTGACGATCAAGTTGTACATTCATAATCCCTCAATATACTGTTACTAATTCAGTCAATATATTAGTGGCTCCGTTAACTCATCATCATCTACCCAATTAAACATTTTTTTGCGCAAATTTTCCATTACAGAACTACCAAACAACGTGGCCACCTTCCAGTAAATAATTTTTTTCTTGTTCAATTCATACAAACGCACAATGTCAACCACAATTGACGTCAACCATATGGGACTATACATGTATATATGGGCGCTTGTCATGTCCCTATCCCACTTCTTGCACCAACAACAACAAACCAGTCACATAATTTCAGCCCTTTTACTCACTTTTGCTAATTTACGAGCATGGTTCACCCTACAAAGCGATATATGCGATGGTACTACATATAGGCAGTTGAATAATTTTTTAAATTTAATTCCCTTGTCTTGTCTGTCGACAGGAAAACATGAAGATCTAGACTGAGATATTGAAAAATGTTGTCTCAAGCGTTCACTTCAAACGTCGTCGTCGTCGTGAACAATGTTGCTGTATAGGTATTTACATTTTCAGTTGATGCTATATTAGGTACAGTAGTGACATGCTCATTGTAAAAAAAACAAATGCCATTTTTGTCTTTTGCAATCTTTTTTTTCTTTTTTTTCTGCAGTTATCAGAAAACACGATGAAAAAATAGGTCCTTGTCCTGGTCCTCCTCTCAACACATGGTTTCATAACTTGATAACATCTCTTACGATTAGCTAGTGTACATGTAGCCCAACAATTTTTTTTCTTTTCAGTTTAGTCATGCACATCGTGTTGAATTATTTCTTAAAGGATAATTAAAATATGTATAGTGTGTTTGGAGGTGCACACACGGCAAGAATTTCTTCGTGACACGGTGTATACATATCTACCTCCAATATCCAAGCATAACAGCCGATCGAGTTACATTCTTTTACAATTTTAATCTCAAACTATACAGTCCATCATCATCTTTTGCAAAGCCAGATGCATTTGCCAAACCTTGGATTTCCCACGACACTCCACTGGGAAATTGCACGGAGGCACGTAGCCACTGAACTGAAGAAATATGTCGCATTGTGAAAAATAAAATTGTCGCTTTGTCTCTCTCTCTCTCTCGCCCTCTGTCTGTCTGTTATCATGTAGGTAAAACAATAACTGAATAATTGAGTATTATTATATCAACTGCGGTGTTCGTCCCTGAGCATGAGGACAATGGGATTTTATAGAAAAAATGGAAAAAATCATCAAAGAATCCCCTTCTTTCCTTCTCGCGACACNAGAAAAAATGGAAAAAATCATCAAAGAATCCCCTTCTTTCCTTCTCGCGACACATCTCCGACTCTCAGTTTACATACCTACACGCTGGACTCAGCACAGCACCGTAGCTCAGGTGGGCATCATTCACATTCACACAAGTTGGTGGTGGTGGAGAGCAAAATTCAAAAAAGAATTTCAATCTTGTTTTGCAACTTTTCGAGAACAAGAAAAGTTTTTAACCGACAAGCTGACGAGCAAGGGAACTTGTAGCAGCTCAGCTTTTATTGAGGAAAAAGTACTTATTCAGCTTCCAAACAGCAACAGATCACTCAACCATTTAAAACTTATATTATGAACATGCATTCGTGTTATTTCATTCTTTTCTTCCACTCTGGGGTTTTTGTAAGGCATCCTATGTGCACGTATTATGTGCCATGTTTCTATATAACTTGATAATTAAACTGCTATTGTTGCATTCCGTTCCCTTACGGAGGAGCAAAGTAAAGTAAAACACTATATCTGTACCTAAATCCACGTAGCCTGTTTGCACATACCAAAACTTTTCTGGCAACGGCAAAGGACGCGGACGAGTGTAGTAACCTAAGAGCAAACTAAAATTTTACACGGGATTTCATTGTTTTTATTACTAGTGTGTGTAGCGAGAGAGCGAGAGAGGGTGAGGATTAGGTGGAACATGGGTGCGATGTTGGTTGCTCATTGATGGATTTTAATGGGGGTATCGAATGTTTCGTGAACAACAGAAGCTACAAGTTTGCAGTAGAAACATTGTTTCGAACACACATTCCTTCTTGCAGAATCTTGCAGAGGTGGTGATGTGATGGGGGTGCTCGACTTTTAAGCCGATTTTCTCCACGTAATCTGCTGCCAAATCGATCGAATTAAATAGAATTGGCCCTACATACCTAAAAGTGTGAAAGGACTAGAGATGAGGTTGTGCAATGAGTGAAGGAATTTTTAGCATCGGGGCTACGTTACACAACAATGTATATATATGTATTTGTTAACCAAATTGATTTTCTAACTTGAACAACACCTGTAAGCCCACTTCATGTTTTGCAAATTAGCAAATTAGCATTCAGTAATAATATTCAATATGAATAGTGAAGGTAGTATACTCATTAGCTTTTGAAAATATGCACAAGAAATGGTTCTTGATAAGCAACTTTTATCCTATTTTATTAATAAACTATACAAAAATAGAGTTTTTCTTTCAAAGATGCTTGGGTAAAGCCCTTATACTTCCTGCAGTCCGCCTATTGCCCATTCATTCATCCCAATAGTATTTTATATATTCGTCCCAAAAGGTGCTAAACACTTTTAGACCTACCTCCCTTGCTGGGCGAGTGGTGGGTCTAACAATGACCGTTTATTTATTAGGCTTTTGTGGAGGCGGTCAGCTCAACTCCGTCTACCATTCCTGCTAGTCTTTTTTTCCACCAGAGCGTTACATTACGTAGCTCGTTAGTGTTATTAAATGAGAAAACTCCACTCATAGCCTAAACGACCAACCCCCATAGTCTCGCTCCACACACGTTTTTTTCTTCTTATTTTTTTTTTTCGTTTCAAGCACG
>JAANSN010002793.1:0-21876 GCA_036850665.1 Dicranocentrus wangi
TGATGATGATGATGATTTGAACTTTTCTGCTCACATCACCGCATTTGGTTGGAGTTGAGTTGTTGTAATGGTTTGGTCAACTGAAACTAGATTCTAGACCCCAGTAGCCCCCACTAAAATATATTTTATTGCCCTCCTACGAATTCCATTGTCCGTCCTAGAACAGGCCCGATCAGCTAGTACTTCCCAACCGATACAGAATTGACAAATCAGCATTTCATATTCATATCCCTAACCCTCGCCTAACCTAACGCAACGTAAAACAAAAATATCCTTTGGTCACATCCATAACTTTTGAATGGTAATGAGAGTGGTCCACCTGCAGAGATCAAGTAGTTTGAAATTTTATTTCAAATGCATTCTTCCTAACCAAATCAATCATAACGCAACCGTTGCATAAATCATTTTCAGCTTTTTTCGTTTCATATGGGTCGGCGTTTGGAAATAAGGATTAGTAACAATACGGGTTGGGTAAAAAATGGTCTTCAAAAAGGAAGGGATTAGCGAAAGGGATTGTCTGCTTATCAAGGTCGGCCTGTGCCAGGGTCTTCGTTCGAAAGACAACGGACAGGTAGGTTTGATAACCTCCTTCCAGGCTACTATTATGAGGTTTACTTAAGCTCTTATTTATTTTGTGTGATAAAACTATATTGGATTACCTATATACTGCCACGCAGAGTATGTAATAGCACAATCGAAAAAGCACTAAAAGCTACATTTACAACACTGCTTAACATATGAAAATGTAATGTGCGAGCGCAGCAAAAGGACAGAAACACAAAAGGCAGAATAAACAGAGGGTAGCACAGAAAAGCACTCGCAAGTTGTCTATATCTGCATTTGGGCGGTTTATTCCGATTGTATTCCTGCAGGCCAACATCCACTGATTTCATTCAACTAATGTCTCCGAAAAATGCCCGGACTTGTTCGCCGCCGGATACACAACGTGGGTGCTTTGGATGCGAGACGGGTCTGATAAAGTGCTACTACATCTCCAAGAGATATGTGATCAGACCCCTAACTTCGTATTCATGAAGGAGAAATTAAAGTTGCTCATTGGATATCGGGAGTTGGGGCAAGTTCTATATTTTCAAAGTATCAACTTTACATTGACCACTAGAGCGAAGCAGATGGTGGAGGTGATGACGGATAAAAAGTTGCTTTGTTTCTGTCGGCATGCATGCCAAGGTACAAACGTGCTCATGTAAATATTTACCATCGCGGATTCAGCCCTGCTGGTACTGGTCGAGAATCAGTATTTGTGTTGGGCCCTGGATCTACCGAAGCATATTAGTATTCCGGAACGGAGGCATGCAATCAGGACATGGGGTCAAAGTTGAGAGAATGATTGAGAATTGGTATGAGATGGGATTCATAAAAAGAATGCAAACCTTGCTGGATTATAAGCTAATTTTAGTTCAGCAGCCCTTGAATAGGGTAGAGGCTGTGAAAGTTAGCAGCGAGCAGTGAAATGGCCATAGGGTACAACTCCCCGTTAGGGATTGCATGCTGGTGCTTGGTTATATAGTCAACTTTTCCCTTTTCGTCTGCTTTGTGGGGCAAGTTATTCGTGAAATAGGAACACCATCGCGTCGGAAGGTATGTGAGAGTTATTACAGGGGAACGAGTAGTACAAACTGTTTGGATGCGAGGTATTTACACTGGGAACCGAACGATTGGCAACTGTGAAAGTACGGACGTGTCGTTCTACGCTGTTTTTCTCCATGTGCACTGGTGCGACATCGCTTGGAGAAAGTTGCTATTTTTAACAACAACTTTCCACCTTGTCTTCACAAATGCTATGTATATGGAAAACCATATCTTCCATTGCATTTGAATTCTAAGACGAGTTTCAGTTTTGGGGTTGGCATTTTATACCTGACACAATAGCTTTATTTTATCTGTTTTTAGGGATTTAGGGATGTCTTCGATTTTTCTTCAAAGTTGGCATTTATTGAGATTCTTTATAGATCTACAGATCCATTTATGATGTTGATGTACTGGTGAGCACTGCGTTTATAATGGACAATCGGGTTTTGTCTACGTTTCTAAAATGCGCAAACTTAAATTCAATCCTATGCCTATGACGCAGCTCTAATGCAATGGTCATATATCGTAAATATGTAAACATGTCGTGACAGCTTCCGCCTCGAATTTCGCCGTTTTCCTTCATATTCCCTATCAAAAGCAACTTTCCCATGCATGCGGTTATCTCCTCTTGTTTACAATGCGGATCTAGTCCGGGATAAGCAAATCAATTCAATTTTGTACATCCACTTCAGCACGAACATATTTACCTTCCACCTTCTGCCACGTTAGTACCCACCTATTTCCCATATATGGTTTATCAATTCCACATCCACTACAAAACACAATGATAATTCAATATTATGTACTTTGTACACAAAATCTACCAAACGTACCCTCGAATAAGTACATACACTCCTAAATATGCATTTGGATCGATTGAATTTCCACTGACAATACGATAAATAAATAAATTATTCTTGACGCTGACGACGAGAACGTGTTTTCCTCCAATTCCTCCGGTCGGTCTCCCAATCCATCCAGCTATCGCCAAATAGATCCATATATACATTCAATACAAATATACCCTTATGTTTCAACTTCAACGCGATTCTAATTTGAGTTCTCTGCAACCTGCCCAAAATTCCATCTTCAGCAGTCTAAAAGTCTATGTGGACGAGGTGAAAGTTGATGTGGCACACGAGCATGGCGTGTGTGCCATCATCACTCCAATCATCATTCATTAGGCATCCTATCCTCCCCGCCCTGCCGATATTTCGTCCGATAGGGTATTCCCTGATGAATAGTTGACATTTTCCCCCCTTAGTACTTACGAATTACTTTCAAATAAACTTATTGACGATCTGATCATCATCATCCTTGTCACATGGAGGGATATAATAATCCACAAACAAAGAACCTATCAAATTCCCCTTATTTTCTTTGAGGAGTGCAAGGGCGAACCTATTAGCTTGTGACCCCTGTCAAAGACCTTTATTTCCGGTCAGGTGAACCAGCATATATGCCAAATATTATATATGTGTGTATATTTATAGTAATTGAGAAAAAACTACTAACAAATAAAGTTTCCTGGAATTAGTTTTGAGAAACAATTCGCTGGAATTTTGTCTACATTGACATGATATCCAGCTATATTTCACATATATTTAGGTATTTATGACTTGATCTGCTGTCACGCAGTCTTTTTTCTTGCTTGCTGGTCAACATGGCGCTATCAGAGACGAGTCAGACCATCCTCCTTCCAGGCAGATATTGACATGTACAGAGAATGACATTCGTAATGACAGTAATATGCCTAATGGACATACATAAAATACGCAGGAAACGGAAAATCCATAATACCCCACATCCCAAAAATAAAATTAGGAAGTGTAGTAGGTAACCACATTCATAGATTCCAGTCACAAATCAATACTATGATGCGTAAGGGGGTCGAGACAGCGTAGACATTTGAATTCGCAACTGACCATAGGCCCGGTCTTGTGAATGGTTTCAGGATATGCAGGGACTCAAGGTTTTCAGCGATGCGATGTACCTGATATAAATAAATGTTTCCGAAAGACCCCAGGTGTGTATGTTGCAGTGTATATATATAATGACGTAATGGAGCGTTGAGGTTGTAACATCACCGTAAAAGGCGAGTTAGTTTACATTGATCCATCCACGGAATAACAACCATTTTGAAAAAATGTTACTTGAATGTAGTCATTAGCTTTTTATCTAACTTTTCACATCAACTAACTCCCCATCGTCTCATATTTCTCAAGCAACGGCATTTCCATTCTGCATAATAGAACAATATGGTACTTGTACAAAAAGCGTTTCTACATTCAACAACAAACGTTAATTGTAAATTCTCCCCTTTAGTCAACCTCATTCATTCAAGCGTTATATACGCTACGACGATGGCTTACTTATTCTGGCAAGCCATCAATTGCGACATGCACTTAGCCGGCGTGCTCCAACTGCAAATGGTCAATTTTAATGCTTACCCGAAATTACAAAACCCTTTCATCCAGTCCCATTTTCCAGGTAATAATATATTATACCGGGTGCAATTTACATTTTTCATTTTAAAGTCAGTTTTCTCTACCGCAGTTTACAACCCACCCACACCACACGCAGCACAACAATGACCACCACCATTGCCACTTACAATATTAGGTACTCCAAAGCGAGCTTTGAAAATAACAATTCACCCTGTAAAAATAAAAATTCGGGAGCCTCCTTCCTTCCTTCCTTCCATTACATCTTTTTCTCTCCTGTCTGTTTGCTCTCAATTCCAATTCATTGGGTTGACCTTTTGGCAAACAGAGTAGTAATGGTAATGATGATAATATGTGTTGTAGTAGCCAGAATAGAATACAAAACTAGAGCAGATAGATACAAGATTCCAATGTGTATTCCGGGTTTGCATGCAACTTCACATTTTTTCCCCTCTCTGAATAATCCCCTGTGCTGTGTTCCCAAGTGATGCCATGTTTTCCTCCCGAGGTAAAAGCCACAACATCGTTTTTTTTTCTCTTTTTATTACAATCATTTTGTGTCTCCCTTTTCCTAAATAGTGACTCTAATGTAAACGAAGACAACAGAAATGTGGTGTGTGATGATGGTGCTGGGAAAGTCTCTTTCTTGACTCGACTGACAGCACCAAACGTAGCAGAGCACACACCACCTCTAAAAAAATACTATTATGTCGCAATAGTTTCCATTCTCATATCTCCACTGCTCCCTGCTCCTCCTTCGAATAAAAATGTGGTTGCAATTGAGGAGAGAAAAAGGCTAAAGTTATTCTTTTCCAGGTGAGTACATAACGGGGAAACATCCTTGTATACAAGTTGGAATACAGAATATTATATTAGAAAAAGAGGTACCCTCCTCTCTCCCTCTCTCGCGCTCTCTCTCTCTCTCTCTGCCAGTTTGCCTTCACTCTAGAGTGACATAAGAAGACAAGGTTGTTACTTTTTACAAGAAAGACAAACCACTTTTACTCCCCTTCTCTCACCAAAAGCACGCCACATTGCCGAGTAGAAAACTCGATGAGAAAATTGAATAACTCATGGATCCCTTCATTTCCTTACTCGCGGCGGACGGAAGGGTGATTCGATGCGGAAAAAGAACGGTTATGTTGGGCTAGTGTGCGGTTTACCTGGTTTAGTTGAGGTGGAAGTGGAAGCGTGTTTTCTCCGTCCACAAGTTTGCCCAGTTATCGTTCGTATAAGTTGTGTGTGTGGCGTGTACTGTTGCTGTTTTTATTACTTTGTTATCCCCTTTCCCGAAGAAAGTTATCTGGTATTGTGAGCATTTGCATTGTTGATGTAACAAACCCGGTTGTTGGGCTCATTATAACTTTTAGAGTGATAGTAAAATTGAATACGATATTTTAAAGGAGCTGCTTTTGAGAAGAAACTAAGGTTTGAGTGACGACGTTTGTTCGCCAATCAGTCATCCTGAAAAGTCGAACTTCAAAAAAGTTGTGACAGCACCGTCAACGGGAAAATATATATTGTTTTCGTTTTTACGGTAGAAATAAATGACCAAATTGCGCCATGTCGTACCTCAATATCGACTCTTCAATACGGTTAATTATGTATTTGAACTGAAAAATTGGTTTATTGCATCGTTGTTATTGTCATCACTGAATGTCGTGCTATAGGCAGGCGTGTATCCTATTTTTTGAGTCCTTGACAAGTGAAATTGCTGTGGGATCGTCCTTACTTCATCGAGTGTTTTGTGCACGTGTCAACTTGGTGAAAACCATATTATTCCGTGTTCTATTGAAAAGATTATAGCACTAATTCATCAACAGTATGCAAAACGTCAGCACATGTGTATCACTCCTGTGAATTTTTGCAATATGCGTGTCTTCGTAACTTGCAAGCACTACTTGAGTGCATTTTCATTCTACAATATAGCCAGCGGGTAGATATAACGTGAATTGACTGATTTGCAAATGGCTCATAAAATATGCTTGAATTTTGGTTTGAGCATTGTAGTGCTATTTTTTCATATTAAACGTTGCTCATATTGTAAAAATGTGAGGAAGAATAGATGTTTGTGGAAACGTAAATTTTGTTGAAAGAAGTCATGCAGTTTTCGATATAATCACAAACTCAGAAGACAACAAACCACTTTCAAAGACAAGAGGGTAAGAATTTAAATCTAATTTCTGTAGTCCAGCCAGCCTATACGTTGCAAATTTAACTGTTTTATTCTTCAATTTAGAGTTTTTACACGACCTCTGTTATATTGACTTATAATCAATACTACTTTATACTTTGTTTAAGAATTTTATTACCTCAATAAATTTCATTGTCACTTGGTGCATTATAACAGCACGCTTATTGCCAACATTTATCAAAGTCACTAATTTCTAAATCAATAGGAGGCATGGAATTATTGTGTGAAGGGGAAGCATGTATGTGACAGTACGCCAAAAAAAGAGTAGGTGAACAGCATTCATAATTTCCCATTTCATATTCAAGTATAGGAGAAAGGCCTTATTACTACAATTACTCAGAAATACTTAGTTAGTACACAACTTGTGAAAGGACTCTTGCAATTTATTTCTTTATTAGCAGCACCACAATAAATCCACATGCTGTCCACGTGCACATAACATATATTATAGTGCTTTTATATTATACCTTGATTAGAACAAGGTCAGTCCAATAATTAAAAGTAAGGTAATAAGTCAGTCAGGCAATTCGATATTAAGTTTGTTTTCCAATGTTAGATATCCCACGTTGCGATTTTGCGATGCTAAAAATTATCAGGCTCGTTTTGTGTAATAGGGTTCGCCACCAAATTATTTTCATTGTGAACATATACGTATAATCCATCTTTATACCATTCTCGATGGAGTAATCAACATTTCATTCCGTGCTCATATGTAAGACTATCGATATGTGTGTCCTGTCCATAATAGATTTGCTAACGACGGTCATTTACAAATGTAGACATAGTGTTACTTATTCACGACGTTTGACTACGAAATACTATGAGCACAGTTTTAGAATGAGAAGATAAGAGGATATAATATTACCTTTCTCTCGTGCGTTATGCCGATACACACGGAATGTATCTACAAGAAAAAAATATATACATTAGTTAAAACCCGTCCGTAACGCTGGTGGATCATGCAGGAAAAGTAGGAGAGAAGTCATACTTAAATTTTTTAGGTTTCCCTTGAATAACAAATCAACCCCAGCAGACTGATCAGACATCCTGACCGTGTGTAAAGAAAGGCACAGTAGCTTTTTAAATGTCACCTTTCCATCTAGGCGTACTACCACCGTACCTTTGTCTACAGCTTGCAATCTTGGTTGCACGCATTCTTTGATCATTTGATGGAAAAGTTTAGACAAGGGATAACTTGGCTGAGGAGAGCGAGCAATCGTGCGTATCAAAGAGACTCGCTTTTTTTGGTGACGAGGTAAAAAAAAACTATTTTTAATATGCCAACTAGGCATGTTCCTTTGTGAGCTTTCTTTTAGCATCGTGTTTTCTGAAGTGAATTCGACAATTGAATAATATATTGAGGATTGGGAGGAAGTGGACACTTTGGTGGTGTATGAGGTTTCTTTTTTGTCTCTCTTCAATTCAATTTTTCTCCTATAGTCTCCTTTCTCACTTAAGTGGTGAGCTTTCTTTGAAGAAAATAATGTTGTTAGAAAAGGAGATTCTGGAGAAAGAAAGAATGTTGCTTTGTCCTCAAGTTTTCGGATAAGTATTCGAAGATAAAGCACGCAACAAGGAAATACGTACTTATCTTGGCACTCCTCTTGGCACATCTTTTGTGGTTATATTACAATGGAGTACGCGTTGACGAAAATAGATTATTAGATAGGATGGCCTTTTAACAATACAGAACAACGTGAAAGGGCCGTTTGTCTGATCAATCTGATTTGTTAGGATGATTGGATTAGAGATAGTGTATCGAATTGTCCAGGGGGGCATCTCTTTCTGTCATCGTCACGGGGTGGCTGAAAGAACAAAACCTTTTAGGAAACTTTAACGACATCAATTTACGGTGTGCACACTCGCGTTAAGCCTATGCAGTAATTTTTCTGTGGGATTCACTTCACACCGTATTATCATTGTGAAACTTGAAGTCAAAAACGAATTAATTGTATTGAATTGTATTTATTTATAGTAGGTGTGTATATTCAGAGTATTAAAAATGTACAATTTTATTTCACCGGATTCACCCATTTGAACAAACGGGATAACGAACCGTGTGAGATGAAAATCACTGAATTGCTTTAGTCGAAGTGAACGACCCGGAACGGAAACGACCTTTGCACTTTCGGTTCTTCCTGGGTTCATAGTCCATAGGGATTTGTCCTGCTACTCTTGCATCTCGTTAATTAAACAAACGTATTTCGAAGTTAGAGCGTGAATCCCACTATACCTTGCCCACATCCGCCTGCCCTATCATCAGCATCAGTAATGATTACCAAACAAATGACTATCTGTAGCGGACAATGTCATGTCAGAGAAAATACAATGCAGAGTGGCATGAGAAACTAAACAAACCTTTTTCTGTCTGTTCTGACTTTTCACGTAGGTTCATTATGTAAGTAGCTGTGCACAGTTGTACACTTTTCTTTGTACCTGCTTTCCTTGCCAGTTGTCTGCCTAAATTATTAGTAGCACTACATGCTACACACATGTGCTCACACTTTGCTACATATTGTATTCCGCACCATGTAATTTTTAACATTTTCTTCGTTCCTGTATACCATCTCTACAGGATATATATACCTACTCACACAAGAGAGTTGTCAGAGAATTATGCTTAACTCAAGTCAAGTCTAGCCAACCTGTCTTACCCTCGTTCTATTAAATAATCATTTTAAGCTAGTTTGAGTTGCAAATCGGCTGTAAATAATTTACATTTATTAGGCCACGATCACTTTAACTGAAATTATTGGATAAACTCGCTCGCTAGCATATGAAAATACAGATGTGAGCTGGAAAAGGTCAAGCTCCAAATAGTTGCTCTACTCCACATACACGTACAATTCGGCCATATGTATTCAGAAGCCATTACCTTTATGCCATACATTCATTACCAACGCTGGTGATTAGGACGAAAGTTTATTAAGGATACGTGAACGTGTGTCTACGCACACAAATACTAATCTTGACATTTCTTCCTTCATATTATTTAGCCTCTATTAATCCTGGAAATAGTGGAAATAGCTGGGTATCTCCATGTAATCATGAATAATAACCATTCGTCTCGGAGCGAGAAAGAATGGAAGAGAGAGAAATAAACCGTTTGTTGTCTTCCATCTGTCTGTTTGACATATACCTTGTTTACTCACGGGGATACCGTGAAGTATATAAACTGGTACTGGTGAAAAGGATAGTATTTGTATGCATGCAGTAGCACTGCGGGAATCATCTGGATACACGTGAAGTATGATATTTGTAGGAATATTGGGAAGACGACATGGTCAATTATTCATTCATCAGTAAACCACTAAACTTCTTTCTCGGCCCATATGTGCATGTAGACGAGCGATGCCCGATACCGGCTTTGCCAGTTGCCACTGTTGCCAGTGCAGTGTAAACCCCGTTTGATTGGGATAACATGACTTTAAGTTGACTTGTTAGATATTATCCGTGTATGTTATCATGTAGGGGAACTAGTATAGACGCTCCATGAAAATAGTATATTTTCTTTTGTGTTAATTCGTCAAATCCTATAGAGGCCTACTTGTAGCCTAAAATTACCAGCTCAACCCTTCGTCTGGAGCAAGAAGCACCGTTCCTAGGTGTTGGGCTTGGGCAGCAAAAGTGTATTAATGAGAAAGCTTATAGTACGCATTTACAACACAACCAATAATATTCGATTGAGTTTTGCTTCCCTGCTGATTGTTTCCAGAAAACAGTTTCCCCACAAGCATACCTCTTCTTATCCCATGCAATTCTGGCCGGGAGGGAGCTAACAGTTGTCAAGTTTGCAGTACATTCAGCAGCGGGAGGGAGTAAGCGCATTATTTTCTGTAGATTAACAAAGACTTTAAATGATTTTCTCCACAACCCTGTCGAAAAAAGTATTAAGAAAATTAATGTGTGTTCATAATCCACCAAAAATTGTATATTTGCACGATACGTTGCATGTGCGTCGGTTGTACATTTGCCTTTAAAGGTTGTGATAGAAAGCATGCTTTCTCCAATTTTGTTAGTTTGGCGTTAGCATGTCTTTCAAATTAAGCTAGCAATAAGTTTTCGCGTTGTTATCATTAACATACGCTCCTGTTAACATTGCCACTCATTATTGTAACTTCACTACAAATGGGTATTGGTGGGTGGGAATTGTGGGAAAGTACTAACAATAAGTACTAACATAGTACACCGTGGTGTGGCGAGACATCATGGGGCCAGGTTTTAAGGAATCAAATTGTTCTACTCTTAACGTAGTTTCACTAATTATTTATAATCTTTGATGGAGTGTGACGCATTAAACCGATAAGAGGAGATAAAGGCAAAGCCCACCTATTTGTGAACTTGATCGACTAATCTGTCAATAGAAAAGTGTGATGGGCTAATTACGTGGCAGTGTGACATTGTCTCCGTCTATTTCAGATAGTCAAGTGAGACATAGAATATAGATTATACAAGTTTCTTACAATTAGTTGCATGGTCTGTTTTGAACAGATGCATGTGGAGGAGAGGGTTGCTTCATTTTACCACATGGACATGGACGAAAACCACATATATTTTTCAATTTCCTGCTAATTGTCATTACGTGTCAACCTTTCGTGAAGACATCAAATTAGGTAGAGCAAATTCTTCCTAGATGTGACCTAATGGTTTTTAAAAGTTTCATGAATGTCGCAAAAAGCTATATGAACCGTATGAAATTTAGTCTTTACACTTGCACAGACATAACAGCGAGTGTCTGTGTAAAATTAGCGTCGGTTTTTGGTGTCGCTTTTGCTTGACCATGGCCTACTTAACCGATGGGAATGGAAGGTCATTCAATGCACTTGAGATGTTTTGAAGTTTGAGAATATACTCAGTGAGGAGAAACTCGACAAAATAATTAAAAAGTTAATTACGCATACAAATTTACAACACACAAGACAACGTTGTTCGCTCATCCATTTCGCTACGTCTGCTTCATCGTTGTTTATAAACCCACATACCTAATCTTTGTCGCTTTTGCGTTTTGCGTTCTATTTGTTTCAAATTCAGGAAAATCTCAAGCGTCGACCTATAAAAAGGACTGTGCTGTATTTCATTCATCGATCGCCTCCGAGTTTCAAAACAAAGCGTCCCTGTTGAAACCTGGGGTGTTTATTTTTCCAATCTACAGCAGAGTGTCTATATATGAATGTACAAGGTTGTAAATAACAAAGAAAATGTTTTGTAATTGATGAAACGTTGATTGAAACAAGGAAGATGCATACACACATTATCCATCAATGCCAGGACGAAGTGAAAGCTGCGAGTTCCGAATATTATTTAGCATAGCACACCCAATACAACGTGGCACGGTTTTAAAGTAAATACACTGGAATCATATGCAAAATGCAAGTATTTTCCAAATGTGTTTCATTTCATTCGATGCGAGCTTCTGAAAGTGGCTGCTCAGCTCACGTAGTTTTCAGAAATAAAAAGTTTCTTTCGTGATTCACAACGTTTATAATAATAAAAGTAAGATGCTGGGCGAGTGCTCCTTGAAAGAGTGTTTAATTTGGAATGACACTTAAAAATATTTTGCTGTTTTTTGTTTTTTGTAGATTCCAGTTATATTAGCGCGTGCGTATGCAATCCGTATAACTTTCAATCAAGACACCACTCAAACACGGAATTAACGGGCTCAAACCTTTTCTGATGTGCGAACTCAATCACGGCAGGAAATGTTGATTTTTGTCATCATCCTTTTATCACTGGAGTTCGTCTTACCTGAAGGTATATACTATACTAGATAATGATGGAGACAAGATTGGAAAATGACATTAACCTTTTGTGCCAACATTTTTGTTTGCCTATTTCATAGGAAATGGTCTTCAGGCTCAACCTTCATCACCACCGCAAAAGCCAATGGGGAAAGTGCAGTCGAACTCGAAACAGCAGTCCAACCCCTCCATACCTCTTGCAGATTACTACTCCTTCAACGTGACAATCACTCATCTTTCCCCGCGATCAATAGAAATCAGTTGGAGCTGCAAAGACATTAATTTACATGATAAATACGTAGTTACTATAAAACCCGTGCTTGCAAGGTATGCAAATCTACAATAGTAACAATCAAGTACTGCTTTTTATTTTCAGCAAAAAATTTTCGTATGTCATTAATAAACTCTTGAAGCAGAGCAGGTAATATATAAGCCATTGTGTTAATTCTCATCATAAACCTTATATATCCCTTTCAGTTATAAATGGGTGGAGACAGTTCCTAACAACTTGTGTTATCTTCTTATGGATAAGCTAGAGCCGGACACAATTTACCAAGTAGCAGTAACTTCCATAGCGGGTCGCAGTCGAAAGCGAAGTGGTTATGTTATTTTCAAAACGTCTAGTAAGCCTGTAAAACCATATTATATTCTTCGAGACAGAGATCCAGATCATGCTTGCCTTTCACCTTAGTATATATTATTATAAACATTTACTTTTTTCATTTGTCTCTTTGCATGATTTTCCAAAAAAATGCGAATCTGCTTCCGTTGCGCTATTTGCATGATGCCACTACTTGCATGCCACACACGATTTTTGTTTTGCTGAAAAACATGGATTGCAGTGGAAGATGATTATACGGAATTTACAGAGGATGACGGAGATGATGACGACGACCCAATATTTGACGGGAGTATTGTCGACCCTGCTGCTGAGGCTGAGAACGGCAAAGGTCGACTTCGTATGCCTCGTGTGCGACTCGTGGAAGTCAGTCTAGTAGCAATGGCTTTAGTGTTGTGGGCAGGGGCGATCCTTTTATTTTTTCATCGCTGGGGGAAAATCCGGATGCTGCTTCCCTACCAGCCTGATTATAAAGCGATGCAAAATGCTACCGCGTCTTGTACGACCTGCTCCATGACTCCACATCATCAGGTCGGTGAACCTAAATGCAAAGTTTATGACGATTTTGATTTGCTTTCGTTGGATTCCAGAATGACTATTTGAGACTATAATTTATTGGAACATGACTGTACTATAAACTGCACCGTGACTGTGAGATAGAAATTATTAGTCTGTGTAGCAGAATTTTGTTTGTTTCAGATGTAAATGATACTACTTGCATAGGTATATATATCCCAATATTATTTTACTATCTGATACCTCGGTTTTTCCTATAAACGCAGGTGAATTAGCTAAACAATATTAACGATGTTTTTGGAGTAGTGAAAGTAGCTGTTTTGAAAATACCTAATGTAGGTGTTTCATGCTGAAAAAAGGTGGTAAATGGTAAATAATATGTGGATGGGGAATAAAAGCGAAATTTAGTTTTGCATATATGCTATAATGTTTTTTAATTACTGGCTGTGGCTTACATTACTCCGTTCTCGTCCTATATTTTAAATATTCACGTTTCTTTTCTACCTCCTTTGGAATGGAACTCATTAGGAAAGAAAGTCAAGATACATACGTACCTAGTATCCACTGCTATCAATTTAAGATGGCTACAATAATACAATACTGTATTGGGTCATACGCATATTGATACCTTACACATTCAGAAGTTTTTGCCAATTACTCATATCCTGTAATATCACATCACACGCCCTAGAAATAAAAATAGAGGACGAGCCACGGAGAAAAGTGTATTTAATTATGCATCATGCAAGTTTTGTCGGGGTGTGCATGCTTGCTTACATACTAATATACTAACATCATATATATGTAACGTATATGACTAGGCAGGTATACTGGACAGCCGCAACTTTAGGGATTAAAAGGATTTTATAAATATTTCATGACATTTTGATTACTTGTATTGATTATTGTTTATGGCAGTGTCAAAAAATTCACCATATACAAAACCCCCCACCTGAATATTACCAAACACAAGGAATAATGACGACATGTCATCCACATCAGCCTCATCCACATACACCGCATCTACCACATCAGTCACTGCCTGAGCCTGGGCCTAGCAATTATATTGGAGGTCAGAGCGAAGTAGTTACTGTTACGGAATCTGGATGCAGTCCAATTCGACAGAAAATACGTTCTTTTAATGAGGTATGATATGTATGAGAATTTCGCTTGACGTCGACTTTGACTTTCTCGTTCCTTGAGTTTTCCAATAAATTTAACCGCGTAGTATACGATTTTTGCGACGACGTGACAGGTGTATTTACGATGACGATTTATTATGTGTTCCTACTCCTCAACATATTATTTATACACTCCAATTCTGTCATTGATTCCATTACTTTATGAAGGTTGTATAAGATATATAATAATATGTGTGTACGAGTTATTATGATGCATTTTCTCTTTTAATCAGGGCGACATTTCAATTGACATGCCCCTCCAGCGTGATCATCTGCATAGTATTCACAGAAAGACAAGGAGTGTTGAACATCTAAAACAGTATGTATATCCCTGGGAGGAATCTAGCGAACTGGAATGTACCGAATTCTAATACACCTCCAATTGAAATCCTAATCTAGTTCGGTGTTTGTTCAGGAGTACAAGCAACTAGTAAATTAACACAAAAACTAGTTACAATTAACTCATCATACTCATTTCTCAATGTAAATTGGAAATGAGACCGTGAGTAGTGTAATAGGTTTTTGAACATTTTTTGACCCAATGTATCTGCTAGTATTGTGCGTAGCATGATTGTTACAAGAAGTTTAGAATTCGGACTCTGATCTCTAGTCAGGAACCAGGTCATGGAGAGGCTGGCTATATACTGAAGATTTGTCATTCGTCGGTCTCTCTCTCTCTCTGCTTAATTTTATGTGCCAGTCGACACATTTTATTGTAGATGTATAGAAATTAATCCTGATGCTGAATATGTTATTCTTGCATTATTAAGTCGCAATGTAAGGTTTATATAAACGAGTCTAGTAACTCGTGTTGATGTATCTGTTACGGAGAATGTTTATTAAGCGAATTTTTTCCTATCTTGATCACTAATCGTAAGTTTTATATATTGTGTGAAAATGGGGTTTTGGATATTCCACTTACAATTATTACTAACAGAAGAGTAAGAATATAAGTTCCTCTGTGGCAATTACTATACTGTCATACTGTATACATGAAAGATTTGCCTACACTAAACTAGGTACTTAATATATGTAATCCCACTAGAAATATGTTGCCTATTCAAACTTGGGGTCAGACATCAAATGGTGTACAAAAGATGTTAGATTTGTACAATCAATATAGTAGTCTGTATCCATCCACAAAGATTACATTACAAACCTTGTAAAATATATACAACTTACCTCCATGATATAAATATAACCCAATTATGAGTGAAAATGGAATTGTATTGCAACCGTTTTTGAATTTCCTTTTTAATAATTAAATGTATAAGCGAATAAGCGTTCTGGCTGGACTGATGATGATGAGACATGTATTATAATTATATTAGAATTTGCAATTGGATATTCCAATTCCAGGGATTAAAATAAATTAGGCATGTGTATGGACAATCGTAAGATCGCGTAAGAGTATGAGAACATCAACTTCACATTGACTGAAACTTTACTTATACCAGTAGTTGCAGGCAGATAAAAAAATACTTAATTGTCACTTTTTATAAAGCAGTTTCAGTCTCCTTATATATATGCACATTATTGTATTGTAATGTGTATGTATGCGAGTTTGTAATTGTCAACCTCAATTGACGATTACTTACATACATCTTGGAAAATAGTATGTATATACATCTACGTATCTATAAAGTACTGGAGATACTAGGCTAAGTGTTACACAGGGATTTACAGTGTCTGATGAATGTCCAACAAAAGTAACATATTATCCTTACATGACCACATGGATTACTGGAAATGATTCCTATTTCTACATATAAATTTTGGAAGAAGAGCAGTGTGACCAGACCAGTGGAGAATTCTTCCTTCGTCCTTTAGGACCATGTATATATTTACAAAATTGTTTGTTTGATTCCCAACATGCTGAAACATGTTTTTTCCGCAGTATTAATGTTTTGTAACTATTTAAAAAAAATCTCAATCAATCGCGTGTAATAATAAATGATAAACCGAATATTTAAAAAAAAATCTCAATCAATCGCGTGTAATAATAAATGATAAACCGAAGAAACGAAACGAATAAACATGGAAAATAGATTACAATAATTGTGAAGTTCTGGTAAAAATTATTTTTTAAAAATGATTTCAATTCAATCTTATCACAGTTATCACCCAAGACTCAAAATCAGTCACCCACCACGAACATGAAACATCACATCATCATCACATGACGCATTATATGCATTATGATTTATGACTTTATCACATGAGGCAAAAAAGAATTACAGATACAGATATTTTTTTTGGATGGATTCTTGGGTTTGGCTGACGCTGCCCATCGACACTGCAGCAGCGTCATGCATGCACCTGATGCAACAAAGGATAAAATAATAAAAACTTGAAACTCTATGACGGATCATGGTCAGTAGTAGTTCGTATGAGCTTGTTGAGTAATATTTAAAGGAGTTTATTAGACCGGCAGTAGTGTTGTGTGTGGCATGGAAGAAATACATAATAAAAGCATACAACATACAACACGTCTCCCAAGATCCCCATTCCCAATCCCCATTGATGCGATCATGCCCAAATTGTCCGATATAATGCCAGGTAAAAAGACTATATTGTGCTAAAAATCCCACACGGTATGTACCCTAAAAGCTTATACCAAGTAGACAGACACAAAGTCTAAATTCCGTAATATACACCGCGCCACATATCGAACGAATGCTATCTACAGGAATTTGGTGTAGTCTTCACATTTCATTCATAAGGAATACCATCCGCATATCCCGCATCCATTCTTGCATTTGCATTGCATTGCTAGCAAATTAGATACATTCATACACATATCGAATCCACCAAATATTAATGTTACTTCAGCCCTGCACTTCTTATTGCATTGTTATTGTTGTGGATCTCTTGTGCTTGACTGATGTGAGTCGTCGTGTGGTCGGTTCGGTAAAGTGATGATGATGATTTCCAAGATGTGATATGTGATACGCGAAATGCAGATTTTTTGTGGTTCGGAAAGGGTAAAAAGTACTTAAGAATATCACAATGTGTTTATGATTTTTAGGATACAAAACTTAGTTTGTATGTACCTATATGCGCAGCAATTTGCAAATTCAGCATTAACCTGACTTTTTCTTCCAGATTTAGATAAACCGGGCGTTAAGAAGGAATTGTCTATCGTATTGGCAATTGGCACATGGATGTGTATCAAAAGGATTGCTGAATTAGGATACTGGTCTTGGGAAATTACTTTGCTTTTTGAAGGTAAGGAAATCACAACAACAGGTCAAATTGTAAGGCAATCCAATTCTGCTTTAACTGTAATTTAATTTCGTTTGTCGTTTTTATGAATGTTTTAGATCGCAACAAATAATTATTTTAGCTGAGAGTGGTTACAAACCATAACGTGGTGGCAAGATGGATCACACACATTGGAGAAATCCATCATATGGGGGATCACCTCATGGACGACGTCCGAGGTATCCTGGAAGAGGAGGAGGAAACTTTGGAAGTCCACGACAGTTTTCTCCGCATCATCGAACGCCTTCACCATACCATTATCAAAGTCAACAGGGAATGGGAAGTCCCTTTCGTCCCCATCATCATCGAACACCGTACTACGATCGTGAATTTACGTCGACACCAGTTCACCATTCCGGAAGACCGTATTTTCGAGGTGGAGGTGGCAGGCATAAACGACCGTCATTTGGATCTCCAGTCGTAAGAAATCAATTTGCATTGATTTGCAGTATTTTTATTTAAATATCATTTATTTTCTTCCAGAAGGTATAGTACAACGTAGCCTATTTGTATTAGTGATGCTGATGATCATGAAACGTAATGTAAAATAGCCAAATTAGAGTACTTATATCAATATGCACGTAATAATGCTCTCTACTGGCTGCTACAATCCATTACAACAAGCAGCAACAAAACTGTTGCGAATATATTTTTGGGCGACGACTGTCGATATAGTCGACGAGTGAGAAGTACATATTATGTATCAGTAGTCACTAGTAGTACACGAAACTAGTGTTTAGCAATGAAATTAGTATTCTATACCAGTTTTGTAGAGCGTGTATGTAATACACAGAGGTGGTTATAACTCATGACTTTAATTGTTTCACATAGGGGATGGGTGCATCAGACGATATCGAAAATTGGATAAGCCCAGAGATGTGGGATGACCCCTGGAGAAAATTTACGACGCCAGTGACAGATAGTATTAACGAAGGGAGCACTAGTAGGATGAGTGAATCAAAGTCAGATACCAAGTTTGCCGAATCGGATTTTGATGTTACTGACAATTTAGTTTCCGGAACGAATACAAAGTTTTCAGAATCTGACTTTAATGCAACTGACAGCGTACCTTCCAATATAGAAAGCAAAGTTGACATGCCTGAACATTGTGATACAGTTAATATTGAAGCAGTTCGCCCTGAAACCTCCGATCAACAGGAACCCTGTCATGAGCGATTGGATACTTAGCCTGGCTGCTACTACGATTTAAATGCTCGTCACAGTTACGACTTTCTCACTACGCTCCGTCGAGCAAAATGGCAAAGATCTACGGACGGACATACTGATCGTGAGCGTTTCGGATTGTAAAGACATTGTGCGAATTAACATCTTAGGACTAGTGCAGATGAGTGTTTAATTGTAATGATCTCCGTCATCTGTTTATTTTTATACTCACAACACAAGTGTGAAGCATGCAATAAGTATAATATTTGCGTAAGGAAACTTTTACGTCTTTGAATAAAAATAGCCATTTTATAAAGTCGCGTAACATTTTACATCCTAAAATTATGACATTTTTTTACAATAAAAATCAAGTTTATACGAGCTAGGATATACATAAATATACAAACCTACAAACTATTATCACAGATGATCAGTCTTACGTCGTTGCAAGTTGTATTTGAGATTGCATCGCATGTTCTGTGGTCAGTTAATTCTACATTCATATCGTCATTTACGAAGCGTTGATTTTCGTTCCATTCCAAAATGTTCACGAAGACCATGAAGTCAGCGCAGCAGAAGAAAATCCATTCCTAGTGGTCCTCTTTTAACTCACGTTCTGTGCTATCCTATGAAATAAGACGACATGGTTTTAATTAGCTTAATAGTACGCTTAATACTTCACAACTTCACCTATCATAATCTACAATTCTATAAGTTCATTCAACTTCACATCCGTCAACCATGCATATTATAAACGGTAGATATGAATTCAGAAAAGCAAATTTTAAAACATAATGACATCAATGAATTCTTAACATTGAATTCATACTCGTTGGTACTTGGTACATATCAGTCACACAGAATGCGCAAAGCCTGAACTGCTGGAGGAATACTGAACCATAAAAACCAATAATCTAATCAACTCACAGTCCGACTCTGACTACATAATATATCATCGGAAATCTCATCCCCGAAAGAACACGAGTGGGTTTATGGGAGAAAATGTACAAAGTTCATGCTAATGTGTAATTATAGTTGGTAAGTAGCTATATTACAAATTATTAGTATTATTAGTTTTTATATTAAACCGTTGTAAAGTGAAATCGAGAGTGGAGTGCACTCAGTGGACGCATGAACATGAATTCATTGAGGAAATACGTGGCTCATATTATCAGGATAGGTAAATACATCTTCCGTTACATCCTCTTAGATATTTTGCCACGAAGATGTGTCTTTTTTTATAACTGTCTCTCTCGTTCCATCACCTTATTGCCATTTTCCTTCCCACAGGTGTATGATGCACAACAATCATACGATGAGCCCTTATTGACATACCTGCTATATACTATATACATACCTATATACTATTGAGATCCACTATCAATTTGCAATTATCTCTTGTAATGCAATAATAAGTTATAGCAAGCACCATGCGCGAGCCTAATTGCACTCATATATGATATAACACCACCGTTCAACCAAAGACAGTATGGCGAATGTTTACACGTAACACACCACGCAGAGTCATGAAATTTTACAAGTGTGAAACCTAAACTTCACAAACAATGAATCTGGAAACAATGAATCGGTAGGGTGAATTTTGCTTGTATTCAATAATTATGACCTACTTATTGCCTACATTAGCATTGTAAAATTTGCAGAAATATCCCTGGCACTAAACTGTCACATGGAGCCTATTCTACTCGGGCGAATTGTGAATAATTGCGTGTTTCACCTCAATATAGTGAATGTTTGTGTGTATTGTAAATTAATAGTATAAATCCTAGCTAATTTGTGAGTCATCATTATGTAAACGATTATCATAATGATACTACCCTACGTCTAATAATCAGTAGCGAATTTTATGTCGATGCTAATTTAACCTTACTTTTTACACCCAGCAAATAATATGTAATAGCAAAATCACAATATCTGCAGTAAAACTCAAAATAGCGATTTGTGAATGAGTGATTATAATATCTAACGATCCCGGTTAATGCACTTTATAGATTGTTGCAGCTAATACAAATAGAAATTTTCGCAAGTAATCATTCAGGAAAATTTGCGACAATTTGCAATAATAGGGAAATGGGCAGTGGAGCGTAATATTGATTAGACACTGATTTGTAGTAACATGGATTTCTGCCAATGAAAGTACAAATTGTACCATCTTTCCAACGTCAAATTTGCATAAAAAGGATACAGGGTACCTTAATTGCCATTGTCGCCCCAAAACAAAACAAAAAATTACAAAAATTTCTTGATGAGGTACAGTGACTAATAGATGAGCAACAACGATATATTATGTATAGCAGATGATAACTCAATAATGATGTATGGTATCATGCAATATGACTATGAAAACTATGAAAAGGCAATGTTACAGATTTGAGTTCGAATTCACATGCTAATGTTGCAAATGTAAACTATGTACATACATGTCACATTAAGTCCGGAATAAGTGCTGAAATGTAATTTACCAATGCGATTTTTGTAAATTAAAGAGAGCGTCTTGCCTTGTGGGGAACTTTCGAACACCGACTCAAATTTGAAGTCTGTGAATCAGGCATCCTTCTTCGGTGCGTTATCACACAGCTAGATGATATTCATTCCAAGCAAGCGTATAAACTTTGTTTACCATGATATGCTCACATTTTACCCATGATCAGATGTGAACGTGGTATTTTTCAATGGTTATATCTGGAAAAAATTTGCTTTTCAATTGTACAATTTAATAATTATCAATATAATATATTACGTACCGAGAGAAGAGAAACTCAACACACATATGTATGTATAATATGTACTGAAGAACTATAGCATATATATATCTGAAATTCCATTTTTCATTGATTCGTAGATATATATAACCGAATATTTTATATGGCGATGACGATGAAACATTATGTGAAGTTGAACGAACTATTATTTAAAATAATAAATTGTTATGCAATAGTAAACTCCAGTTAGTTACTGTAAAAATTCACTGCCGCCGTTTGTTGGAGGATTGGAAGAGCCTGATCCAGGTTTTACAGGGAGAGCCTGACCCTGTGCTGCTTCCGGTTTACTCTCGCGATTTCGACGGCGTTGCTTCTTCGACCATAATTCATGACAATCTTGCCAGGTGGGCAAGTCTGGAGGTGGCATCTTGTCCGGATTTACAGCT
>JAANSN010002794.1:0-21868 GCA_036850665.1 Dicranocentrus wangi
TTTTTTAGCTGTTTGTTGTGGGGTGGGATTTCCTTTAATGAGTAGAATTTCAGTGAGAAAACAGGGTCATTGTTTATTTTCAAAATTAACTAGTCATCATTTCATTTTGTTCTTCATTGTGTCAATGATGGTAGTGTCATGAGCCGTAATCACCATAAAATATTTCCGCATGATTTGCACAATGAAATTGGATAATTACGTAATTTTTTTCTTATAAAGTACCCACGCTGTATATCCAAATACTGACACATACTTTCGACGTGTTCGAGAAATATTTCATTCCTATGATTCATTTTTAATTATTCGATTAAATTGCCGCAGGTAAAACTCTCGGACTTTGGATTTTGTGCACAAGTATCACAGGAGCTTCCCAAGAGGAAGTCATTAGTGGGAACACCATACTGGATGAGTCCAGAAGTAATTTCGCGATTGCCATATGGAACGGAAGTGGATATTTGGAGTTTGGGTATTATGGTAATAGAAATGGTGGATGGAGAGCCGCCATTCTTCAACGAGCCACCTTTACAAGCAATGAGAAGGATTCGTGACATGCCACCACCAAAGCTGAAAAACACTCATAAGGTAATAAAAAAAATAAATCCAGCAACGCGATTGGTCTGTAGGGCTTCGTTCACCTTGATATTCTCGCACTGAGATTTTCGCCATGTAGGTGACAAATATATCAGTGGCTTATTTTTCAGTGTAGGCAGGGCAGACGCCCATGTTGTAATTTTAGAGACATCAAGCACAGCGATAGTGTGAATGTATGTGCATATCTCGTGAGATTATAACGCGGCGGACACGTCGTAGCGTAATGTAGTATGGTGAAATGAAGCCCCCTAAAATATTGCCTACAATTCATAACGAGTTTCTTTCCAAACCTAGTGCATGCACAAAGTTTTGCCTACATATATGCCTAATTGTACTGAACTCCCATACAATTCTGTAACGTAATTAACTCATGAAACACGTTGATTTATTCTTTTTTTCAGGTTTCGACGAGGTTGATTGGATTTTTAGAACGAATGCTTGTCCGCGATCCGACTCAGCGTGCCACAGCAGCCGAACTCCTACAACATCCCTTCCTTCGAGAAGCTGGGCCACCTTCAGTCCTAGTTCCACTAATGCAAAACTTAAACCGATCCATGATGGGGATGCCAAGTCATCAGTAAATGCGGATGCCACATGTATGACAACATAAACCATAAACGATGAAGAAGTGGGTAATCCTGGAATTCCAAAGATATCGAATGTCGACTTCAATCTGTTATCAGAGAGTTTATAAAGGCTGACGGTGTATAATGTCCTGGTTCTAAAATTTGCTTGACAATTAGTAGTATCTATCTACTTCTATGCGTTGTATGTATATGTAACTGATTTGATTGGCTGACTCATCCCCTAAGCTGGAGGAGATTTAGACGCAGTCGTTAACAGGATTTAACATCGTTATATTTTATAAATCACTATGAATATTGATATTATATGTTATATTAGTCCCTTATTATACCCATATAGTTTTGCTGGAGTATGTTTGTAACGGCAGCCTTGGCCTTTACTTATTGCAGCCTACTTTCTCGTAAGATTTTCAATTTGGGCAAGCGAAGCAAAACAGATATGTTTTGAATATGCCTATACTCCAAGAGGCGTTTTTCGTAAGATGCTAATAATTAGTAGAAGCTATGTACCTTTTCCTGTAGACAGTTGTGTAGATTAAGTGTAATTAAATTACGACATACATCGCTGATGAGATTACACTGTCCATGTGTAGTCTTTTTGTATACTATGGTAGTGGCAGCCACGAACTTCTTAAATTCCAGTGTAGAATTAGATTTTCTGTAAGTTCATTGTATGGTACATTTGTAAACAATGTACGGTTCTAGAATAAGTATTTTGCTAAATAGATTGTTTGTAAATGGCAGCTTATTTTCGTATGAAAAGAATATGCAGTTTGTATGCGTCTGCTGTGGCATATTTAAGTTTTAATTTTTAATTGAAAGGTGACGCTATTATTCATTTATTGTCAACTGACACGCAGTTGATTTTCCAGACAGGCGTTTGTATTGTCATGATATAAGCTATCACTTATCGAACTGTATTCGCAGCAGAACAAGTACAGTAAGAGCAGAGTTCAAATCAAAATAGTTTCGTTAAGTTGTAAATGCACTATAAGAAGGATGTACAATGTTGATATGTCGGTAATATAATGTAGGTATGCGAATGTAAAATAACGCTAAAACCACTATAAGACAAACCATGAAATACAATCCAAGCAAATGACTACATTCCTCCATTAAAAAATGCAAAACAGTATGACAATGTGAATTTAAACTAGGGTTACATCTCTTGAGCGTGGCAGGTGATTTAAAAGTGTACTTAAGCAAATCTCTATTTAAAACATGAATTCCAGCCGTCCATTATGTCTTCAAAACAGAGTATTAATAACATAAAATAAAACCAAGAATCTGAATCATTAATACTGAATATATGATAAAAATATTGTGTATATGAATTTGCAGAAACTATAAATATATATCTACTATATACCTTTAGGTAGAAATGCTTGTAAGGTATTTTTCATCGTATTATTGTATTATGCACGGTTTATGCGAATGTTAAATTACAACAACGGTCAATAAACGACAACCCAAGACGGGTTTGAGTGAGTAATAGAACTAAATAACGTGTGCCATTGTGCTTATTGAACACAAGTCATAGGTAAGATTTTCAAACATTAAATCCCAAGATTTATTAAACTGACACTGGTAATGTACTTCACAATCAAAGTATATAACATCGAAATATCAGTTACAAGGAAATATGCATTGCATGCATGCATTGGGATTCAGTAAATTGGAAATTAATTACAATCATGTAAGGTTCAAAAGGAGAATTACTTGTCAACATGATCAGTGCCGATTTCACAATAACTGCATGATCACAACGAAGAAACTGACAAAGAATGGGTTTTGAAATGTATTTAGTACAATGGATTTTTTTTACATATTGTAGATGAGCAGATTCACAATTTTGAATTTATTGTTTGGATCAATAAACTTTAAAATTGTTCGAGTCATCTTAAAAAGATTAACTTCATATTATTTTGAAAGTGTTTAGGTATCAAGTATCAACAGAGAGAACAGTGTAGTGGCAGGTGGAGAAGTACATAACCCATTCATTTGTAAGTATCACGTGAGTACAATTATTATAGACACAAATTTGACATTTGGGCACAAAAGTGAATTGACTTCAACATCCTAGACAATCGTAATTTCATAATCGTGACATGTTTGTTTATCGTAGGTCACTCAAAAACCCAATCATAAAAGTCATTAATGTGAAAAATGTGCACTATATGCATGCACTAGGGAAGATGTATACTTACGTTTGATTTAATAGACACTTTTATGTATAGTATTTGAATATTCTTTGGCATATTTTCGGAAGTACCAGTTTTAAAACAATTTACATACGATTAGAAGACAAATAATATTTGCAAATACTTTTTGGTGTATGTATATATATTTTCTTCTTGTTTAAGATTCATTATATGTTCTACATGTAACACCCTTTCTCCTTGTTCTCCAAACGTCTCTCAAGAGTATCCAATAGACAAAGACAGTATTCACACAGTAGACATAAATCATGTCTCCCCGTGTGAAATTCACTCCAGTGGTTTGATTCTAGATTATAGGCATTTTATGGGATGGATTGGACCAGAACTCCGAAATCAATACTATTATATGCGAAGTGTTTATAAGTCATATAGAATATTACACTTTAGTAAAACTGAGACAACACATACTACTACAACCTACTAATGTAGATACACAGACAATTCACTGACTATACTAATAATTTAGTATATTATCCTGTTGAGATCCATTGGAACAATTAATTAAAGTGCTAGGAGTCCACTCTATTCAAAACCCGTACGTTTTCCATCAATTCCACCTTCAGAAACTTTAGTGGTATACACAAAAAGCTTATTCTTTTGAAAATCTCTGGATTTGGCAAGGAATCAAATACTTATGTTTTATTTGTATTTTTCACCCAAAATCTGAACAAAATCAAAATATGCATACCAAGATATCAGTGAACTGGCATACGGGACTAAAAGGACCTTCCGTTTTTCATTATCAGTCAGTTTTCAGAATGAAATTTTCCAAACATTCGTAATTTCCTAAGTACGCAGCCATTCTGTAGTGTCCCTAATATTATGAATTGCTAAACACATCCAGGTAAGAAGTACACACAGATAGAACGACCGGAACGAGAGATACAATAACTTCCTATACCTATTATTACGTCGTTCCCTAAATACAATTCTGGACGTGTTCACATATACATACAGTTTATACTAATACCAAATTACCCATTATTTTTAGTATAATAGTATAACGACAATTTGAGAGTTCGAGAACACTGAATTAATTCCATATGCATATATAAGATTTTTCATAACTACCATATATACTGTTATCATAGTGGACACAATTTTTCACACACGTTTATATTCAGTTGTAGTATTAAAATATATGAATAGATTGTAAGGAAATACCGCACCGTATGTTTATACGATTAATATAGAAAGAACTTTGGATTTCTCTACATATAGACTGAAATTGTTTCGTGCTGATTAACTCCAAGGAAATTTGAAACAAAATCTTTCTATCCATATCTGATCTAGGTATGTTGGTATAATGTGGTAGAACTAATTACGCGACATCGGTTTCCATTGCATTGAAGTCCTATACTGTTAAGGTGTATACAATAATCTTAATCAAAATAGGGGGTGAGTGTTTTACAATACTGACATGACTTGTGATACTCATGCAGTGAGGGAAGGGATTTTCGTTGATTCTAGATCCTGCACCATACATACTCTATGTATGTACGTATGTAAGTATAACCAATGTAATTAAGGGTTACGTAACAGACACTGGATATAGGAGTTAGGTATTATCAAACACATTCATCATTTGGAAGTCCTATATATAGTCCAATTCAGCTTTTACATACCTGCTAAAGTACGTACAACGGAGTTGACTGTAATGAGTTTCTAATATTTAGATTTGATTTAAGTTTTAAATAATATACCCCTTCCTTTTATACTCTAAGACGAGTACAAAAGAAAGTTGTAGTAAACATTATACTGTGAGATATATCAAAAGGCCGAAGTTGATTTTGGTAGATTTCAGGACTAGACTTGCACGTATTCGCCCATGAATTTTTTTTGTATTCTAACATTGACTTAACTAAGTATTTCATCTCATCTGAAATGATCACATCTAAAAACTATGTAATCGTTTAGAAACTGTAGAGCCAAGTTTCTTTATAGTTTTGGTCGGGATCAGCAAAACGTATAATGCTGCTGGCTTCATGTATGTAATCATGATCACGTCATTCCAACTCATTTGCAGTAATAATCAAACATATCACAAAACTTTCACCAAACTCACGTTTCATATACTAAAAATATTCGCTATGAGTGTTATATAAAGTGTTACACGCACGCACGCAACAATGCTTCACTGGTCGTGGTCAGTGATAGCTTTCACCGGTTATCAGACGAAGAATTCAGATTTAGCTGACAGTCCATACTCGACCTCCTCGTTTTTGTACATTTCAATAGCCTGTGTAATACATATAATATTGACATTGCATATTAATAACTCTAGCATTCCTCCAACAAAAAAGTATTTCTCCTTTCACTTGTTTTTCCTTATCATTTCGAGGGTACGCATACCCCGTTCATGTAAAACTTGATTTAGGAACTTTCATGAAAGAGGTTGACGGAATATAGGATTTATATCAGGGAAACAACAAAATCAAAATTTTTAATCTCGCAATATGTAGTCGCAATTGAGAATCTGTTAAAAAGAAGCAATACCGTTGGATCAAAGAAAAGTTCGTTCTAACAAACAAGCAACGCACTAAGAAATCGCTAAATTTTACATATAAACGATATAGAAAAAATGCATTGTAATTGTAATTAACATAACCAAGTTAATCAACTGTGACGGTCACTGCTCCATTACAGTATTACATCTAGAAGATAAACCGGGATGCTCTCTATCATTCCGTTATTCAGGAATCTTAGGAGTTGATCTTCGTAAAGTGTACGTACTTAAAATATCACTTTGGGAAGGTACAAAAGGCAGTATATTACAGCAAATTATATAAAATAATCAGCATTCTACATAATGCTTGGTAATCTGTGTAGGTATGTATTATATATATATTATGTACCTGCATACAATCTCTACAATAGCTTTTCGCTTTATTATGCGTATCATTTTTGCGAACAATAAATGTTCATCTCCATTTCAGGTCTCATTATCTCCGTTTGCACTCAGCAAAAATATAGAAATTAGCATATAACTTAATGTACTTTAGTAATGATCCAATCGAAAGATCATGTAGAGCTATAATCATATAAGAGTAATATAATTATATTAGGTACACACCACAAAATGTTAATTCACGTATATAGTGTGCAGACGTTTTAGTAACCTAAATCTAAATTAACTGTCTAAAAATCCAAATTCCTAAGTTTATATAGCAGCAGTGTCAACAGCACAGTAGCAGCAGCGGCTGAAATAACGCAGCATCACCAATAAAATCTCATTCATCAGCCTCAGCAACAGCAGCACAGTGGAATTATATAGATGCAGAGATGACATTATACGACAACAGGAGGAAGATGGAGAAGTAGAGGAGAGATGATTAAATTACAAACATAGATACAGATACAAGACTTTTTGCACTTTTACAATATATAATAATAATATAGGGATAGATGTAAAATTACGTGTAGTATTAGCACATACATAATATGTATTACCTTCTGTCACGGACCACATAAACACGCGAGAAAACTACGTGATTAAGGTACTGATTAAATATTATTTGACGGTGCTAATGTACATAATTACTGTTCAATGTTTTAGAATACGAATTGATACGGGTACCGCACAGTACGTTATTTTACGGATCGTTTGATTTGGCATTTTCGGCAAGGTTGTTGGTAGCAAACGACTACAAAAGAAAAGAAAACAATACATTCATATACACATATTATTCTTGCGAATCATTCTTCGTCAAAGAATAAATCGGAGTAGTAAGAAATGTTAGGGAAAGTTGGCAATTATAATAGGTCGCCTTTCAAAGAGGGAGGGAGAATGTTAACTTTCCTACTCAAATAAATGGACATGTTATTTGATGAATCACAGCAAGAACAAAAATAAATTGAAGAAGCTGAATCATGTTGGCCATGATGCTTTCACCATGATATTTGTAACAGTCAGGAATTTTCCTTTTGAATGCTTTTTGTATCACTGCTATATTCTTTTATGACAAGGCACATTTATTTTTGCGTCATTCACATAGAGTGATGTTGTCAGACAAAGTTAGATTTTCATGCGATCCGAAAAAACGTTTATGATGATTATGATTGTGGCTTGTAACTAGTTAGATTACTGGGCAGAAGGGGTTTACATTTAAGAGTTAGTCATGAGTACAGTTAAAATAGCTTAATGTAGGGCGAAATACTTCCTGTCCTGATTATCCCCAATTAAATTATTGTTACGTAGATTTGTTGAAAACTTCTATTGTTATTCCGTCACATTTGATAAAAATGACTACTTCTGCTTATCTGGAGAAGGATCTAATACATGCCGCAACAACATGTTTCTGGATATTTTAGTTAGAGGGAGGATTTTGTTTTGGTGGTGGTGTGGTGATGGGTCGAATGATCGAATGATACATTTTCTAAGCAATATAAAATAGCTAGCTTGGCTGACGCTGAAGTGCAAGAATTTTATTCTGCAGTAAAAAACTAAACTAAAGGACATATGTACGATAGAAGGTCCTATGGGATATTTCAAATGTCGATATAATACATATACTATAACAATATGGCGGATATAGTGCAACCTATTCGCAACTCAGTAAAAACAAGCCGGATTGGATAAAGGGCTACTATTTTTATAGACTACCTACGATAGGGAATACTATAATAATTATACACATATACTTTATGATGATAGGAAGAATGCCTACATCATTTATTAAAAATGTTTCATAAGCAAAGATGGAAAGCTACTTACAGACTGAATGTCTCTCGTCAGATCTTCCAGCTGCTTCTCATGAAGCTTCTTTAATTTCTCACGTTCCTTATCATGCTTGATAGCAGCCTGTTTCCTTTCCTCTATAAACTTTTTCGTGTTATTTTGGTTCTTCTCGCGGAGACGACGCTCTTTCTCGGCTTTATTCCTCAGCGTCTTGTCGTTTGTAACTTCTTTCGCTGTCTCGACTGAGATTTTGGCTTGCTTTGCTCTCATCTCCTTGTTTTCTCTGTAAATATGCCATCAAGTGCAAACAAGTGGAAACAAAAATATTATAAAAATACTCCTTTATTATCCACAGTTCGACTCGGAAACTATCAACAACAGACAGCACCACTTTCTTTGAATAAATCCTGGTATTATCGTATACACAAAGAAAACATTACTAATGAAATACAGGTTGAAGGGAAGGCAAATGCTACTTTGAGCTTTCTAAATATTCTTGAAAACTGCTTTCATCTTATTTTTGCAATATTTCAGTTCGCATAACACAATGTAATGCCAGTCCGTTGGCTAAACACTCATTTTGTGCATAAAGATATTCATGAAAAATGAGTATTATCGACACATTTTTAACGAATTTAAGCAAAGCCGAGTCTTTACTAAATTGGAATGCATGCAGTATAATACTCGTACGACTCACGTACCTTTCGTGCTTAGCTTCCAACTGTTTCATTTGATTCTGCTGGGAGATCTCCATTAGCTTCTTGAGGATTTCCTCTTGCGACTGCAAATGGCCTTTCATTAGCTCCCATTCTTCCCGGCGGTGCTTCTCACTCATTTCAGTCCATTGTTTGGTTTGCTCCCCGACCAATTTACGGACCAAAGGATCATTGACCACGTCGTTATTCCTGGTGATAATGAAAGAAATAAATGAACGAAGATGATAACAATCCGTAATAAAACGGATTCATTACCAGCTTGCGGAGAAAGCAACAAAGCAAACTAGGTAAGTTCACAAAATCACGTACAAGTTCTATTGATCTTATTTATGAGCGGATAAAGTGTGCTAGCCTCTGTTCTAGAGCTAACGTTTTTTCAATATTTTGCAACGATTATTAATGCAGAAATCGTAACATGCTTACAGTTTGACGTGTTCAAAATGGACTATTCAATGTGTTTAACGATTTAGTTTCCTTCTTAATAATTAATATAATTAATAATACCTTTCAGAAGATACCAATCCAACTAAAGTTTATATCTTTCATCCGCCTTGTGAAATAATTGCAATCTCCACTTTTTCACAAGAGAAAAATGATTTACGGGAGTAAAGACCATTATTACAGAGAGGAAAAAGACTTCTCTATAAGATTCATATTGGACTACAGATCTTGACAGATTTCCTTGTCATAAAACTTTGACAGCATATCCCTGCGGTTTATACGGTTAGTCCTTATCAGAGCAGTCATTGATCGCAGAAACACATTTGCTAAGCGAGCCATACTACTGATCCCAGTCAAATTCATCAAAACCTGCATCTGGCCTTTACGTCCGTCCATATCAAAATCATCACCAGGAAAGCTCAAAGTTCCACCGGTATAGAAATGCTTTCCCGGTGTGAACGTGAACGCGAACAACTACTGTGAACAAGCAATTGATCATCTGTCATGTAGCTGTACAAAAGCTTGTTCATATATCATTTTCAAGGTGAGACAGTTGAAGGTACTGGACTTGATCTTCTCGAGAGCTTTCAAGCATTCATATTTTTTCCTTGTATTACTGTTATTAGCGCAGGCAGATGCATGAAACCTACACTAAAGTCCCACATTTTTACCTATGTGAAATGTGTGTTTGTGAGAGATCAACATATTCGTGTTATCGCGAATAAGAATATCAAAAAAATGGAGCTACACTGACAAGGCGGAGCTGTCCAACGCAACGTGAGCGCTCGTGCATAGTCATTATATAAATGGCTAAAACATAAGGAACAACCGCACACACGGGATTTTTTCGCAGAATTCTCTTTCCTTCCCACACACGCTTCACCTGGTGAGTATGAGGCTTGTTTGTTCATGTTAATGATGCAATTAAATTAATGAAGAAAACTTGCTTCATTTCATACGGCTACGTGTATTATTATTATTACTTACACTCAAGCTCCGCTATACTAATATTGACGCTAGCGAGAAAAAAAAATCCTCTCAGTAAGTCGTAGCAGGGGGTAAGCATTAACTACAACTCCGACTCTCTGGTGATATTCTCATATACCTAGGTATATAACAATCTGGTAGTTTTCTCTTTCTTCTTCAAATATAACGAGCACGTGATTGCTATTGTACGCTTTCACAAGGTTTACACATAGCCACGATGAGCCACTACATAACTTTATGCCAGTAATTTTTTCACTGTTCGAACATGTACTCAACGTTCCGTTTTTATGTATCATCCTGAAATTCAACGAAATCCACCTTGAAATACCATATAACGACCATATATGGGCGAACGACTGGAAAACTAAATTGGTCTCTTGATTATCCAAGTTTACCACCAAAACAGCAGGGGTGCTCTTAGAGAAAACTTAACCATTCAGATATTCATTTGTGAGAATTACGTATTCTGATCAGACAGACCATCAGACCACAACCACGACTAAAACTAAGGAAAGGCTATCAAGTGAAAGCATCCCAAGTTCACCCAAACGGAACCGTTTCAAGACGAACGAGTATACCTAATTCATGTACGTCAATGGCTCAGTTGAGTGCGTTTGGAAAACTGACGTCTGAATAAAAATAAAACAACTTCATATTACAGAACAGGATGACTCATTCAGATATTATACTTACCTAAAACATCGGACCTTTGTGCTGTGTCCGAAACTAAGGTATAATATAAACATTGTGAATTCTTCTCTGCATCAACGCATGGTTTATCATTCAGTCAGTGATACTATCCTGATTACGTCGAAACTGCAGTGCAGTACAACAAAGTATTCGAAAACTCAACGATAGTCTTGCGCCAAATTCTCTAAAAAGCAACTTTACTCCCGACGTAGTTTGATTACGTATGATAGCTGAAGTAAACACAGATCGACACAGACCAATAAACCTGGACATTGAATTTTTCCTGTTCGCAATAATAAGGACGCTCATGGTCATACAAAAGATAATCTAGTGCGGCCCGAGAGTGCGATTTTTCTTCAAAATCATTGAAAAAGCGCTTTTACAACTGGTTGACGAAGCAAAATTAAATACACATCTGGTTGATGAAGCAGAATGAAAACGGACTGCGTGGAAAAATTAAATTGTCAAGGGTGTTCGAGATATAAAGGGTTTCGTAAAGCTCTTTTACATAATATAATATAAGCTTTCAACATTTTTTGGTAATGATATATCAAGGATGATTTGATATTTCTCACTGAACAAATTAAGACTTCAACAACTTGTCTACCCTTTTTAGCCAATGTCAGTGAATCACCTTGAAACAGCATGTTGCCTTGTGTAGTAGAATAAGGCAACATCTGGGGAAATTGTAAAACAAAATTAAATCAAATCCTATGGGTTTCATCGTTGAGACGTTCGCCATTTGTCGTGACTGTGACAGCATTTTGCAAGAATATGTTCTGAAATGTTCATTTTTGCCCCCTTACAGGGTCTGTATAACATTCGACGCTGCGTCCCTCAAATTTAGAAGCTAGCTTCGTCTTAGTCAAACCAGTCACTTTTATGCTCGTCATATATATTCCAGGGGGAGTGGAAATCCTTGAAAATTTAAGTGATAATGATCTTGACTAACTGATATGCCACTACTTACTACGCCGTCTATCAGCATATGGAACAAGACAGGAGATGTTGACTTTCCTTTCTTGTGGAATAAATATTCTGGCATTTTTGTATCCCCCTTGAAATTCTACCATATTTTCAGTTCACAGGTCAAATATAGCCTTATGAAAACAAAGATGGAAATGTAGCCCCGACAAGATAACACGTTTTTATCATCAAGGAGAAAATCCGGTTGAGAGTCTCAATATACATGTGTGCAATACTTTCCTATTTTGCTGTTACGGAGCCACCGAGCACAAGGGAATATATGGATGGGGAATAATAAATTCATAAAGCGCGAAGAAAAAGGTGCATTCAAGGAGAAAGTGTAGGGTGTCGTCCCTGTGACATCCGCATGGAAGTTGACGGGAAAAGACGTTTGTAAGCACGGCATGAAATGAAAAAGAAAGATCAACATCATGTTTTTCAAGAGATGTCATACCTTATGCATATCTCAGTCATAGAAGACGTTGGACTTTGCTATGAAGAGCTTTATAAGTATTTTTCGCTCGGTACATATAGGCAATTTCTCCTTGAAAACATTTCAATCCATTCCTTCACATTCAACATTTCTCCGTCCGGAGACAGCAGGAAAAACAACCAAGGAACAATTGTGGAATACGTAGTACTTGATTGTTTACCTTAGTCTGCTGTTCACATGTGCTATAATTCTAGTAGGCTTGGCTGTAAATATTTTTGAGAATATGTAATGGACGTTTTGGGTGAATGGGGTAAGTTGAAATAAGAAAAACCTTGGTAAGAAAGAGGATACTTCAATAGAAACATGATAGTGTAGAACGAGCCCAAAACTTTCTATAATGTCATATTTACTTTCTTCGCGAAAGGCAAGAATAAATCAAATTGTACTAGCCCCACACGATACACCAAAAGACACAACAACGAGTTCTCAATATCAATGATTACAACCGCCTACATATGACTCGCTTAAAAGACTCACTAGAAAGCGCACATGTCAATTTGATAAACTATTTTTGTGTAAAGGCAACTAAGTTACGTTTGAGAAAGTTTGATGTGAGCGTAGATATGAGTTATTGTAAGCAGATCTTATAAATGCTGCCTATAAACTTTGTAACTCTATACATATGCCATTTTCTGCACATGTCTGAAAAGCTTTCCCTGATACGCACATTTTAAACAGACCATGATAACTTGATTCGGCCACCAGACGTGTGACTACAATTTGTTCCATCTGTCTGCACAATTTGGATCGAAACTAGGGCTAAAAAATGTTCCGATGAAAAAAACTTTCACTACAAGTCGACAGAGAGTTTGATTACTTCCTGACCAAGAAAATACGGCTCTTTGTGTACAGAACAAATATCGTATGAAGACTACATATACCTTAATTTTAAGTGTATGGGTAAACCTCAAACTACACTTCACTCTCACGAGTCAAAAGCAGCGACTTTCTCCTAAACAGTACATCGGTCCGGAAACCTCTGCTCATACTTTTTCGTTTCTGGGTTAGATACTTTTACTTTAGGTTACTTTGTTTATTCACTGCTTTGTAAACACGAGCCTTTTCCGCGACTAACACATGTATTTACGGAGAAACCTTCCTGGATGACATCTCCAATTTCCAGAACCAACACCTTTGTTATACTATATACACTATATACATTAATACCTACCAAACCATCAATGCCTTCATGCACGTTGGAGTGTGTACAAGGCGGAAACAACCGCATAACTACACATAGATAAAATCCCGAGAATTTATTCCGCAGCTTATACTTCCGGTGTCGAATCAAATACTTTATACACTTTCTGCTATTTTCCAATATTATTTATACATTGAAGGAAAAATCATCCCCTTTGCTACGCATTTCCAAGCTACCGATACTAAAAAAGATTGCCTTTCCAGGAGACTAGTCACATTGCCCCAAGGCTGTGACATCACAAAACCCAATAATATAACAAAGCAACGAAAGCGCAAGCCAACCAGCAAGAACGGAGTTCAGCTCAGCGAAAATATACGAAATATAGGTTAATAGGAATGGACTTACTGTTTTCCTTTGACCATCTTCTCAATTGAAACACACTGCTGCTTTTGAATGACAATTCTTTCTTTATGATGTCGCTTCCTCATTGCCTCCAATTCCTTCTGTTGCTTCTTGGTCGCCTTCGAAAATCCTTTCTCGGCTCTCAGACTTTCTGCTGTAATTGGCTCGAATTTGAGATCCTCTGTCAAGGGAAATCAAATGAAAAACTTTATTATATTGTATGTGAATCATGACTCATGATAAAACAATTATTAAACTGAAAGTATAGAAAGAAAAACTTTCATTGTGCTTCAGTTGCGTTTGTAATAGAATTCTTTTGTGCCAGTACGACCAACTTGTTTTTCAATTTCAAGATCATGCGGATGATCTGAATTATGAACGACATGGATCATTACAAGTTGGATACGCAAATCGTGTTCCTTTCATTAAAGACTACTGTTTCATTTGGGAAGAAAAGTAGACTTTGCTTTGCAAACCTTGAGAGACATATCGGAAGCAAAGCAATCGTCTTTAATTACTATTACAAATAGGTAGTTAAGTATACGGACCAACTAATCGTAAGAATTTTTCATGTTGAAAAAAGCAATTTACTCGAGAATCTCAATGAGTGTAAATAATTCTCCAAGGGAAAGCCGCGAAACCACTGATGAGACCTGTCAAAAGGTTCATTACACGTCGACCTACTCAACCGTCGGATGCGAGATTCCCGATGAAAAGTAACATTTTTAAAGGCACAACTATATAGTCCTGCGGAATAATGATTCTTCTACATAGTATATATAAAACGGAGAAAACTGCTTCAATCCCCGTTTTCCTTTCACCATTAAGGTCCATTTCAAAAGCCACTCGGCTTGATACAGATGAGCAATGGGGCTCATTTATTTATAGAAAGGAACTGACGCAAGCTATAAATCTTCATCATCCGAGACCTGCTTTTGTATATCCATTCCAAGACCTAACGTGATGCAATTTCGACACAAAATGGTATTTTATTTAAATTTTCTTCTTGGAAGCATACATTTGTCCTACGTACAATCATAGGCAAGACAGAAAACGAGAAATTATATGTATTCTTTGTCAACTCAATGGACCATGCACCCTTAGGCTCTTTACTTTCCATTTTGCCCTGTTGTCTACCATCAGAGCTAATATACAGAGAAAAACCAGCTGACAACCATAAATCATGTACTATCAGGAGGGGCGCGCATGGCACAATTTGTAAAAGGGATCAGAGAGCCCATGTCACTATAAGCTTTTTACAGATCAAATAAAAATATGCTTATATGAATGTGATTCAGTGTCCTTGAAGTTTCCTAACGGATCTCTAACCGAAACAGAATGACAACGAAAAGCAACTGGCCTGCAGCAGAGACGTACATTGGATGTAATTAGAACCAGCATGAAAGAAAGTTTATTGGACATCTTCAAAAACAAAAGATTCGGTTCCACCACGCAATTACAGTTTCCTTTCAAAACTAATTTCACGAAGAACTTGCTGACGACTGGTGTGGTATAACGGAGAAAAATATTAAAAAAACGCAACATTTGCTACCAACATAACAAAATGACGTGAGCTACGCTTTCCTCTAAATTTTCGAGACATGTTAAACGTATGCATATATTTAACAAAAGCCAGAGTAAAATTTTAATTACAAATTATTTTCCGCTTTAGTACAAAAGATTTTCATGGTATCAAGGAGGATAAGGGTGCCATAACCGCTTTAATACCAGAATTTCATTATGTTACTTAATTTCAACTATCAAAAGATCAAAGAAATCGTTTAAGCTTTGTTGTATACATACGTAGACGTAGGTGGGTAGGTGCTTAATGTATGCATTGGCTGTCAAAGTTTCGGGTTTTATAATTATACATTCAATTCAATTTCATGGCATTGCACTGTAGAACTAGAATGTTATTTTTACTACGTTCACAAGTACGTTGTCAGTTGTCAGACAATTAACATTCCTGCAATTATATGCTATCCAAGCAGACTGGGCGAACGTCTAACCATTAGAATACCCCTTATTTTTTGAACTTCAGATGACGATGTCCGTGCATATAAATATTTTATATATACTGCCACGAAACGCAAAATTTTCCAAATTCTGTTTGCATAGCATATTCACAAACGATCTAGGATTAAGACCTCATACTTTGGTTTTTAGGTTGCTTCAAGCGTAGAAATGAAATAGGATTAATGAGGAAATCATGCTGCACACACTGTCATTAATAACATGTCCCAGGATGGACCCTGTTGCCAATTTTAAACCGCCACGGAACTTTCATCTAACCATACCACCTACCAAGACATGTTCAGAGATTATACTAGTCTGCCTGTATTAAAAGGGGACGGTCAGACGTCAAACTGCTTAAAAAGATGTCACCTATTACTTTATAGTATTATGAGCTCGTGGACTGAATAATGAAACAGGGAACCGGTGTGACACACTAGGGAGCATCTAATAGTAAATTTATGCAAACGTGTTTGCCTAAAAGGTGAATCAAGGTCGGCATTGACGTTGAAACCTAAATGGATGAAGGTATGACAATATATGTATAGACGATGCCTCAACGTGTTACCCCCTTCCTGCGCTGTCGACTACTACCATTCCATTCCCTCTTTCACTAACTTCCTCGTCCTGGCCCTGCGTGTGACAAAAGGTAAAGGGAAACGGCTACAGCATGCTTTCACACAACTTGCTATTGATACGCTACAAGCAAAATCTCGGGTTACATTGTGCTCATTTTGTTCAGCGTGCTGAGCTTACATTTTTAATTCAAATAAGCTGTCTACTGGCCAAGATGTTAGTGGTTGTCCCATTTTGTAGAAGCAATTCATTCTCAAGTTTCTTTGCCGGATTATATGGTGAATGTGAATAGCTTATTAGACTTTCTGTAAACCTGCTTTCTCCGTTTGTTTTTGTTCCGTATTCCCCATGCATGCATGAGAAGTAAATCTATAGATGAATGCAAACTTGTCGTCTGCTGTGTTCATTTTACGACACGGAAAGCTTATTTTTTAATGATTTGGCAAATCAGACAGTTTTCTCCCTCCAGCATATATTTTTTGCAATTGACATTGGTATGTCGTCATTGCAGTGATGCTTAAGTAAATCTTCAACAATTGTCAAAGTTAAGAATAAAGTTGAAGTGTTTACTTAACATAAATACATAAACACGTCAAATTCTAATTTCACTCACATATAATCATATAATAGGGTGGAAATTGAGATTAGTAGTAGTGGCATCCGAAGAGTTCTTCTATCCTCAATCGTTATTGGCTGAGTTAAAAATCATGCACGGAGAGTGAAGAAATACTCGTTTTATTAAAATTCAATATTAAAGAATTCAATATGAAAGTTGAAGCAGAACTTCCCCATTCAATCTTTTGAAATGGAAAGCACAAACGAACCCAATTTTCCCTTTGGATACGTGTCTTCGTGAGTATTCATATTTTATATTATTGTGCTTTCTTAAAAAGTAGAGCTGTAGCGGTGTTCCGTAAATTCACAAAAAGCATAAAACCATCCCTTAAGCACGCTTTACTTTATAGGCCTTCTCTGCAATCGCCAATTCCAGCGAAATTGCTTTCTCCAAAATCCTAGAACTGTATTTTATTACAAATTCATGCAGGCGTGACAAGTGGCAATAATGTGAAGTCAATAATGCCCGTATTGCCCTACAAATTTTCAACTAACTATAAGTCGTCTGTGCGGGCGCGTGATGTCGTGATTAAGTATATTTAATTTTAAATCCACGAATATATGGTAATAATACTCCATGCTCGTGTATTTCGAGGTATTTCGCCTATTTTCTGGAATAAAAGAATCATAACCATCAAATGCATCGTAGAGAACAAAATATTATGTGATAGTAATGATAATGTAATTTTCAGCATACTCAAGTATTGGGACAACTCCAGTATGAAATCGGTCACTTCACTACTTTTACTTTCCAGACATTTTCGACTAGAGTTACTTGCCAAATATTCGTTCAGGAGACTATTCGCAATTACAATTTCCTTTCGTGATTACATATGGCCATTCAAATTTCATAGAAATTTTTAGAGTACAATTTGACTTGTCCATAGTCCCGACACGCTGCATGTCATTTTTCTACTCACATTCCATTTACATCCGTATTCCATCTTATTAGGGAAAATATGCGAAAGCTGAAGAGTCACCAAATCGAAACTAAAAATTGGCATGATGAAAGTATCTGTGAAGAGCGTGCGAAAAAGTTTCATGTAGAACGTAACGACGAAATGACATGGACTGAAGTGCCTTTCAGCATATCATTATGTACCCAATTCCATGATCCATCATTTACACATACACGCGAAAACTGGTGCAAAAATCGTCTCAATCCTTTCTATTTTCCATAATTGCATATATGACGAGCGAAAGCACGGTACTGGTTGAGACAGCTGTATCAGTAAAGTATGTTTTACGAGCATTGCTAATGGTGGTGTATCGATATACTAACTGTTAAAATGAAGGGAATCGCTCTTATGAGTTGGGCATAGGTAGAAGCAGGAAAATCACATCATGCAAAGAGTACAGCCAATTCTCTCAAGTTATTCGCAATATGATCCGAAAATAGTGTCATTGTACCTAAATACAGTCTTTAGCCTAAAAGGTTTGTGATAAAATCGGAAAGAAAGTACTGTGACGACATTTCTCAAAGTTGTAGAGTAAACCCACAAGGGCTACATAAAACTTGCGGCATTTTAAAAATATCCAGAGACAAAATGAAATATTTACATTACCTTTTGGCTCGTCTTGAAAACGGACTCCATCAGCCTTTTTGTTGGCACCGGGTCCACCAGGTCCTTTAACTGCAGCAATGTCAGATTCTTCAATTCCCATAGCTTTCATTTGCTGAGCTCGTTTCTCTTGAGCTGATAAAAAGGCTCGAGGATCGGATAGGGCATCCATGAAGTCTACAAGAAATGAGGATTATACATAATAGGCGTTATATTTATAACTCCGTTGACATCAAAGAGCACAGAACACATTTGACCACTCGAGGTGGATAAATATAATGCTCGCGGAAGCGTTTCACATACAACCGTTGTCCTTTCTGTTGGCAACGTGAGAGATGAAATATAGCAGTGGAAGCAAAAGTCAAAAAGGAGAAATGACGGTGAAAGTAGCTACAATATTTGTAATGTTTATTACCTCCAAATCCATCTGGGACGTAAATTTTAAGCTCGATATTGCAGAAAAGCATAGGTAGTGACATTGGAAAGTTAGCTTCTGTCCGAAGGGAAATATGACGGTAGCCAGCTTGTAGACCATCCAAAGGTAAAATCCTTTGCCCTAGTAGCTTTCCGTTTTCGTCATACACCCCGAAACGTAACACAGCGAGATCAGGAAGCACCACCTTGAGGTTCATTAGTAACATTACAGAGACAATAAATTATTTGCGCAAACATATAATGGACCGTGGGTAAGGTACGCTGGGGTTTAAATCATACACATCGTGAATCTTTGACCTTCGTACGTCTGCAGCACTAAGGCAGTAAAGATATGTGGCGAATTTTAATGATGTTGTGGCAGAGGTTCAAGTTACCTTTCGAAATAGGAATGGGTCCTCATTATAGACCGGATTCAGTCCATTAGAGGGAATAATACGGGTTCGAAATTCCCTTCGTATTGTATCAGTGGGTAGGCCGTACATGTCAACTTCAACATATGTTCCCACCTTCTTATCCGAAAGAAACTGACCTGCTATAACCTATAAACCAATGTAGGTATACGAGAAAGAATATGTGCATTACACAACTATTACTTCACGATGTACTTCTTTGATGACAATTATAGGCACAAAGTAATATAGAGGATGGATGATTACACGAAACAATGATATTATATGCCACATAAAAATATAATCCAGCATATATCATATGAATTTGGTAGGTCACAAGTTTGCCATTACCTGAACAGAACACTGAGCAGCAATGACGCCATCGACTGGAGCATCCGCGAACGGGTCGAAAGCTCTATCTGGTCTTCTCATGAAATCCGGCTTTAGTAAGTAGCCACAATTTCCGTTGTACTCAAACTTGCCCTGATTCAATTGCATGGGTAAATCCGGCGTTTGAAAGTTTAAGGATACCATTTGGCATCCGGCGTTCCAGAAGACCTGCACCAATAATACAACATATGGTTAACGACTACATATTTTTATGGCAATATATCAAGCAAGTAATATACACTATAGTACATATAAGCACATTTGACACTGGAATCAGCTTCTTTCTGTTTAGCTGAAGGTGGCCATGAACCCAGGAAAAGCCACTCAAGAACTTTTACCTTACGCTAACAAAATAAAATCCAGTTTAAACGGGTTCACTCCAACAACTTGCTTTCTCCAACTTTCTCCTCGGATCAAGTGCTGCAGTCTAGCAGTGAGTATTTGAATACTTCGGGAAAATACTTGGAAGTAACTTTTCAGACGGGGACATTTGCAAACTTCATGAATTACTTTTAGTCAGGAGGCATTAAGCCTGAAAAGTCTAAAATCCCTTCCTCAATAAATCCATTACCAAACTAAACTGCTTTTCGTTGAAAGAATTTCTGAGTTTTACCGTCATCACTAAATTTAAATCCATACGAAAAGCACAGAGAAGTCTTTATTTAGGAAAGAGAGAGAGAGAGAGGGAGCACTTCAGAGGGATATAACTCCAATTTAGAAAACTACCCCTGCACAAGTTCGCTAAAGTAAATAGAGAATCGTTCATAAGCATATCTTTATGTGGTTTATATTTGCTCCACGCACTCAACGACCCAAGAAATTGCTTTTGTCTTGTTAGAAAACGTTTGTATAAAATATTTATCTGAATTACTTATTGTTAGATAATAAGCATGACTAGCGACGTACTTGAGGCATGTAATTGGAAGAATCCGCTCTTGTTCCTTTGGGATAAATTCGGCTCATCTGACGTTTATTGTAGTTCACAAACTCAAGCGCTTGCGACCTCAAATAACCTAAGCCAGCAGTCTCCGAGAATGACGACATATTATGATGAATGTTCTTTTCTGTAACCATAATGTAAAAGCAAGCACCTCATTATATAATCGAGTTAAGGAAAGTATATTATATAGCCATAGACAGGTCAACAATATAAAACGCATACTATGCGTTACTTTCTCACAAGCGCATGCTAAAACACTCTACCGAAGGGTTTTAGGGGAACGTGAGAATCGTTGGCCGGAAAAGGAAAGTCGGAAGCAATCAAAATTTAATGAGGTCTATTCTACGTAAGCTACAAAAACGTAGGGTGGATGGGGGACTGTAACAAGATATGATTACCATCAGCTTCGTCAAATCCTTGAAACTTGATCGGCTGCGCGTAATTAATCATTGATGAAAGCCAGGGATGTACATTTGTAGTGGAACCGGTATACTGTGTTGCCACTTGAGCAGCGTCTCCTCCTACAGCAGCATCACCCACTCCGGGTACTTCCTCCTGCAAAATTATTCATCAAAATAGAAGTGCACGTCATTGACTGAAATGATTTCTGATTTAAAAATTAGGTTAACCAAGTTTTTCCTGGGAATTCATTTGAAATTATAAATATTCCCTATGGAACTACAATAAAACTTTGATAGAAGGAAATCATCACCGCGAAAACAGTAGCAAACGTTGCGCTTAGAGGGTACGTCGTAAGATACAATAAGGTACATAGTAGTAGTCAAAATTTATATCAATACTCCAAAATCCTCCTCGTAAGGACATCCCCACTAAATATACTACGAGAAAAGGAGGAAAGTGGGTCAATGCGTTCTTTCTTTTTTTATGGTGATTTTCTCGAATCTTGTAAGGAATTTTTGTGATTTCAGCAGAAAATGGCATTTCTTGGGAAAAGGGCTGTAAAACATTTTCTGGCTGTCTTGTATAGCTTACGTAACATAAAAATCTCAGCCCTCTCCGATGGAGCGAAAGTGGGCATC